>VXAC01004813.1:967724-1047228 GCA_013399225.1 Rhipidura dahli
AGGAAAAGATCAAGGGTTGAGATAAGAACAATTTAATGGAAGCAGCAATGAGATAAGAAGATGAGCAGTAAGAGCAACAAAAAAACCAGAAAGTATTAAAAAAAAGAAGCTCCCTCCAATAAATAATATGGGACTGCTCCATCTGCCACATTTACGTGAGCGGAAGGAATCCCTTCTTAAAGAGAGTCCCTTTCTCCCACTCCTAGCAATGATATGAGGTGGTATAGAACAATCCCCAGGCCATGGTTGTGCCCCTCCCAGCTACTGCAAAAAATCAGCCCTCTCCCAGACAGAACCAGGACACTAGAGATGATTTTTGGTTTTGCAAGAATATCTGTAGTATATATAATTAATATCACCATCCAAACCTATGTAATTAATCCCAGAATTCTTAAAAGGAAAAAAAAAAGAGTATTTTTTCAAAGGTTAAACTAGATCCTTCACAGCATATCTTGCTTCCTCTTGTGGAATACAGTTACACCCCTTGCTCTCGTGGCCTTCAAGTTACCATAAAATCTGACTCACTATCACAATCTGTTTCATGGAGAGAATTCTTCCTCTTCTACTGCCTACTCTGTCATGGCAGTAAATATAACTGAGTATTTCTCATTTTTTCTGAGCTGGATCATAACATAAGACCGTGGCTTGAACTTCGTTGACACATTAGTCACTGCTGCACTGGAGCACATGCTGTGTCATCACCATGAAGAAATTAAAAAGTAACATGGGGTTTACAGATAATTTGATACAAAGATGGAAACACCTGTGTTTATTCCAAAACACTGAAGCACATCCAACTGCAAGTATTAATGGATAATGTTGCTTTTTTTCTTTTTTAAACTATTTTCAGAAAGAGTATGTTTCTCTGCATAACAGAATAAAGTTTATGCAGACCAGAATAAGTATTTGTTGTTTAATCAACCTCATTAACTATCAATCCTCATAACACTATCCTTCCTAAAATGAGACTTCTACCCTAATTCAACTTCACTTGACTCCTGGTATCTACTACCATTAAAAACTAGTTTAGGAAAAAGCCCTTTTCTCTATTCCCTCCTCACATTTTTTTCCCCCTTTCACTTTCTCTATTCCTATATTTTGATGCTTTTTCTCCTCACTGAATCCTGCTTCTCTCTCTCCTCTCTTCAAAATAAAAGAAAAAGAAAAAAAAAACTGAAAGAAAAGGAGCAAAAGTAAACCAGAAGGCAAACTGAATGAGTGGGGGTTCAGTTCCAGAGGCAGGCATCCCATATAATTCAGCATGTCCTCTGGTGTCCTTTGTCAGTTCATCAGCCTACTGGGGATGTCCCAGACACCTCAGATATTCAAACAACAAGACACCTCGATTTAGGCACCTAATCCCACTCTCAGTTCCAGCTAGAGTACCCTAAGTAGATCATGCAAAAAAATGTTGAAGCCACCTCAGTTATCAGTGCCATAAGGCTGACTCTACTTTTACAGACAGAATTCCCCTGAAGAATTTCAGAGTTCAGCCTATTAAGACAACTTTAGTTTGCTCTTACTTCAGAGATGACATTTTATTTTTCTGTTTTGCAAGACTTTGGATCATCTCTTCTGTACTACAGCTTCTTTGGAAGGGATGTCCAAACCAGTTGCACCAGAATTTAATAGCAGAAATAGGCAACCTCCAATTACAACAAAATGCAGCTAAAAATACTAGAAAGGGACAGGCAGAGTATGATGGTGAATGTCTGTAAGTATGAGTCAAACCCTATAATTTCGTTTTTTTGGAAGAGGACATCAGTTAAGACTAGACCAAATTCACAATTTTTACACAATGGTTTTTCTTTTGTACTTTAAAAATTGAAGACTGGGAAACCCTGAAGAGTTCAGTTAGAAAACACTCTTCAAATTATAATATGGCAGACGAAAATTCATTCTAGGAACTTTATTTTTGAAAATACAGAAGCCATCACTTCAACATATGTTTACTCCCACATTCAAGACAACATATTTTTAAGTATTTAAGTTTTAAAATTTCCTCCCATCCCTGATCTTTCTTTTCCTGCAGGTAGCTGCAGATCTCTGCCTCTGAATCCCTGCCAGAATACTCTCACCAAAGCTAAACCTGCAGACACACAAGCAAAAGAGACCCAAAACCTTTGCAATTCACTGTATTAATTTAGTGGGAGATTTGACAACTATAAATTGACTGGTCTGATTTTTTTTTTTTTTTTGGTTTATTGATTCAGACCAGTGAGTGTCTGCAGCACAAGGAAAAGATTGCAGGCAAGGAAACCAATTTTCTTCTCACAGATGAATACCCACTGTCTGTATGTTTCTTGTGCAATTGATAAAACATCACCAGAATGAGGTCAGAATCCTTAAACATCATGCAAATGAAATTCATTAAGGAGAATAAAAATAAAAGAACCCCAAAAAGACAATTAATAGCTCCATTTTGCCATTTTTATTTCATTTAATTGCATAATTTAGGTCAGACATAGTTCAAGGGAATGAAATGCCTATAGCAACAAGTATGTCAGCCTTGTAGAGCTACAAGAAACTGCAAGTGCAAAGTGACTGTACCACAAATCTCATTCAGCAATGTGCTACACTAAAGTTTGAATGCAGACTGACAGAGTTTGATGCTACTCAAAAGCACATCACATGGTGGAACTGATTCTCTGAAAGGCTCAGCAGTTACAAGGCTCACACATATCTGACTCCCTTCTTCCCCCATCAGCAAACAAAGGACACATTGTAAAGATTATTCGATGCCCTGAGCATAATTCCACATTGGTTTTGGTCCAAAGGGTCCAAAAAGAAAAATAAATGCAGAGTCCAGATTTTTAATTTCTGCGCAGGAGCTTCAACAAGCTCAGAAAGAACTATGAGTCTGCAGAGCTTGGTTGAAAGCCCTCTAGCATTTCCTCAGTGAAACTATAAAAATGCAGATTATGGAGGGGGTGTGTCTATTTGGATAGGCAAGAATAACACCCAAATAAAAAAAGATCTCACTCTCAGAAAAAAAGATGCAACACATGCCCAAATAAATAATTCTTAAGGTCAAATGAGCAAATCTGAAGAAAAGATTTAAAATCTTATGTACAGCTTCTCAGGAGAAGCTGAATAACCCAATGAATGGCTAGAAAGCTTTTAAAATGAAGACTCATTCTCCAAATATTCCTGGATGTTGAGGTTATGAAATATTTGTGAAACTTTCATTTATATCTGAGTATCTTCTGATATTTATAACACTGCTATAGACTTAGCACTTTCCAAAATCAAATTGTTCGTGAATGTCTTGGTAAACTAAACTGCTGTAGGAAGTAAGGTGCTGCATTTCAGCATGTGAAGTATCACAACCATGGTGCTTCATCCTTTCTTACAACCATTCACTACAAAAGGATGATGCTATTTTCTAGTAATTATAACTGAATGTATTTATCAAATTTAGGAAGAAAGAGCACACCACTCCATTGAATACCCCTGGCCCAGAAGAAGCAGCATGACTATAATTGGCCATGCTTTTTGTGATGCCACTATTTAAAGCAGAATATGATATGCACTTTTTGTTATACTTTCTAAGTCTCAATAGGAAAACCTGCTTGGTTGACAGATGTACAAAATGATAAATATTTCAGCTCTTTTTTTTTATTTGTTTGTTTCAAGCCACTCAATTGTGATTCAATTTGTCTGCCTGAAGTGCTGTTTGACCACCTGAACGTCAGCACAAAGTGAGTGACTCCTCTGGGGACAGGACCCATCATCAGAGGGACCCTGACCTCAAGAGGAGAGGGGAGAGTAAAGACAGCCTGAGCTGCCTCACTGGTGATGGACTAAGATCCAGCTCAGAAGCAGGATCCATGAAGCCAAAGGAAATTTTTAAAAATGTTACTGGTTCCTTGATTTAATCAGTAAAAGTAGATACCAAGTATCAGAGCACAAAGATTTTTTTTTTCCCCCCTTAAACCTTAACCTTAAAGTAGAAAGACAAGGAAACTAAATTTAAAAGAATGTCTTTTGAGATCAGTTAACTAAGCAGATATTGCCACTTCAAAGGAAGTTTAATAAGCTTGTCAAACGATGACAGATTCAGAAATTAATTTGAAGCTAAGATAGCACTGCTTCAAAATCCTTACCAGCCTAGACACGAAAGCCAAACTGGGGAAAACACTTTACAAGACACTTTTCAAAGTGCAGACTTGGAGGCAGAGAAAACCAGGGTAATGGGTATAGGTGCTTTAATGCAAATCTCAAGGAGCACAAAATACTCAGAGGCTTTGAAGAGGTGCCTGCAAACTATTTCTGAGACCAAAATTATGACAGAAAAATATTTAGTATTAACACATCACTTAAGGATCTATTCTTGCCCTCAAGATAAAAACAAAAATCTGAGAATTTGGGTTTATTTTTATTAACTTGATGACATTAGTTAGTAGTCTCCAAGAACAAATACATATTCTTAAACTTTCAAAGGTCATAATTTTCTTAGATATAGCTTCCTTGAATTTCTTTTGTTTAGTGTACTCTTTGTAATGATTTTTTAAAATCAACCTTCAGAAAACAGTTTCTTTGAATTTCTCACTCAAGATGACATCTAGAACTGTTTATATTTATTATAAATGAAAGTTATTGGAAGAGTGACTTTATTCAGAAAATGAAAGCTGTATCAGCAAGGATGTACAAACAAGAAAAAGCTATTTCTTCTGGAAGAAAAGTAAATATGACCTGGAGAACTCACTGGGAAGCTTTTCTGCTTCACCTCCTTTAAAAAAAAATACAAAAACCAAACCTCAGACAAACATTTCTTTTTGCAATACCTCTTGAAGGTTACTGTACCATCAATTGGGATCTCACCAATGGACTTGGCATTGGATATCATGCCAGAGCTATCCTAGAAAATTAAGAGTTCATGCTCGATGGACTTCTGCCTCTGAGTGGACAAAATAGCAACCCATCAGGCTGAGCAGAATGTAGGAAGAATGAGTAATTTGGGGAAGAGGTTTAGATTAATTATTCCTAATGCAACAAAACAAAACAAAAAAAAGGGCAGGAACATAGGCAATACTTACATCCGAGTTAAAGCGAAGCTGGCAGACGTTACAGGAGATGACTTGTTTCTTCTTTGGGGGAATGGACACTCCAAATGTATGGTTTATGACTGCTTTTTGCACAGGATCCATCTGGAGAACAAACAATAATCAATTTACAACTTTTCAGGGCAATCAAGAATACAGAAGAAAAATAAAAAAACCCCAAACACTTCCAGCAGAAAGCTCTTTTCTTTTCCTTTTGGAGATAAACAGGAGAAATAAGATTCAAGCACTCACAGTAATTAGATTTAACATAAGTTAGAGAACTGGTAGCATGCCAAAGCTGATGGAGAAAAGGCAGCTTCATTATTGCTGTCATCCCCAGGTTATTAAATAGATCCTTCCCCAACTGTGCACATCCTCTGGGCTGCAGGGCCCCCCTACCACATCTGAATTGCAAAGACCCCCCTGAAAGCCCTCCCCTGTCACCCACTGATCCAACAGTCATATTACAGAAGCCACTTTTGCACTCTGACAGGTCACTGTCATTTATTTCTATATGTTTTCCTTTCTGTGATAAATATTAGCACTTATTTGAAAAATATTCTCTCCTGGAGATCTCTTTGTGAAAGGAGGTCCTTTGCAGGCTCCCTTACAAAAACCACTTGCTGGGAAAAGAGGCTGCAATCCCTAAACATTTCCATGCAGAACTGATGAGGGATAGAACCCATGGGGAAGGCTGAAGTTCAGAGGAACATGAAGGGAGTGTTTGTACCAGGAAAGTTAGCACGCTTCAGAAAACATTTTAACACTGTAAAAAATGTGACACAAGTGACAAAACTGAATACATTACTCCTAAATTTGACTGAACCTTGTCAGGAGCTCAAAACTGATCACACCCTTGCTAAATATCAGGACTCCTGTTGGTCACGAACACGCTCAGGATCACAGAGCACTCTGTTGTTAACGCTGCAGAACCTGGGGAATGACACAGGGTGTTCAGAAAAAAGAGTTTGTAACTGCTACTGTGTTGAGGCCTCAGTCACAACATGTCATTCTTCCTGATGTGATATGAATACAGATTAAAATTAATTTCCTGATGCAAACATATTCAAACATAATTTTCTAATTAAAAAAACCCCAGAATATCTGGTCTGGTCTCACAACTGATCCTGCTCTGAGCAGGACTTTGGACCAGATGACATCTGCGATCCCTTTCAACCCAAATGACCCTATGAGCATCTGTGCATGTGTGGTCCCTCATCCTGATCTAAGATAAGCACTGGATTCTGAAGAGGAATGGGAAAAAAATGCCAGTTTACAACAAAAAGCTAAGTGCTCATTTCCCCATTTTGTTTTTAAACCAGTTCAGAAGAAAATAGTTTGATTTGTTATAAAGTTAGATTTTTCTGAAGCTTGCTCTGCAACCACAGTGATGGTTCTTTCAGTTACAGTACAACAGGAAGAAACCAAACCTGGCTGTTTAAACCCAGGTGATGCACAACACACACTTGGTACTAAGCTGACTTGCAGAAGGAGGAGAGAACAGCTGAAGGAGCTGATTCATTAAAGAATTAGAACAGTTAATTAGTGGCTTCCAGACTTTCTAAACATGAAGATTAAGACTGTAATTTTCCCTTAGTACAAATTTTAAGCTGCCAAAGAAGCCTGCACTAATGAGAATTTTCTTCACATACATGTACACACACAAGAAAACAAATTCAAGAAAAACATAATGTGTTGTGTCTGCCTAAGAAGATATTCTCCAAATTTATTACATAACACTGAACACTTAATTTGTTTTGGACAATGGCTACATATTTTTCTTGCTGCATTCATTTTAAACCAAATGCATGATTTTGTAAATGGCATTAGTAATAAATTTTCCAGAGAGGTAATTTAATTTGTATCACCTTTTGCCACTAAATACTGTATTTCATTGCCACAGGGGTACCACATGACAATACAAAAGTAAAACCGCCTTGTCTGCAATGATCTGCTGAAATATTAAATGATGCAGTATTGTTAAAATGAATGTGACAAAATCTAAGAAAAACCTGACATAAATACCCTTGTTTCCCATTTCTATGACATAGTGAGAGCTCAAAGCATAAAAGCTTAAAACAAAATAAAAAAATATTTTTCTGACTTGTACCATTTATGGCATCACCCTTCATACTACATCACAATTATACATGCAGATTAAAAGTTTTTTGAGTATCCACTTCATAATATATATGACAGTCAATACATATCACTACATTTATAATACATGTTAAAAGATTGCTGTATTATTAGGGAAGAGTTGGCTGGATTTTTTCTTAAATGGAAGATAAGTTTTACACTTCAGCTTAACTACTAATTGTTAATCAGTTAATCTAGGAGAAGAGAGTAATGCTCAAAAGTACCTCAACCATTTCAAGTGTCTGAGATCGGTGAGAAGAAAGAGCAAAAATACCCACTAGTGTCTGCAGTCCCGTTTAAAAAAAAAAAATGCAAAGGGAAGAAGCAGTGATCAATGACTCCTCTGTGCATTCCAAATTACAATCCACAGCGCTGGTGCGAGGCAAGGCACTTCTCAGCCCCACAATGCAGACCTTGCACAAGGTCCCAGTTGCAAACAGATGCAGTGGCACAAGGACAAAAATCTACAAAAATAATACAGCTCCTGGTGCCTCCAGAAAGCACCACTTGTGATCCCCAGGGGAGCTGTTAATGATCCTTCCCAAACCGGAGCCCTGCATGCAGCCTGGCCATGACTGGAATCCAAGAAGTGCAACATTAACAATTAATACGCTTTGAATGTATCAGAAACTGGGGTGGATTACAGCGCACTGGAAAAATAAAATAGTATCTCTCTGTTAGAAGATTAATGCTGCAGGGTAAACTGATCTTAGATCACCACACAAAATTATCCTCTTCATTGCAGGGAGGGAGGGAGGGAGTAGGAAAGAGGGAGAGAGTTATTTGTTGAGGTATTTATTAAGAAATGACGCAGCATAGTTTGCCCAGTGGGAAGCACCAGTATTTAAGAACCAGATCTATAAAAAAAAATAATAACAGAAGCTAAGAGCTACCACAAATGCAAATTAAAATCTACACTCTGCTGTTTATGCTACAGGGGGAATTAACAAAGCAATTCATAGTGCTCTGGTAGCCATAACTAGGTTTAACAACCTATTAGTCTTGCTCTCCTATTTCAGTTGGTTTAATTAAAAGTTAAATTTAAAAATGTCTTCCCAAGAAAGTCGAAGATACTCTCCTTTTTGCAATGAGTCTCCTTAAAATCACCAAACTATTGACATGAGCAAGGATTAAGAAAATTTGCACAGAAATACTCTACAGCTACCAAGACTTGTGGTGAGAACTTTTAAAGCACTTAAAAAATACAAATGTAGCAACAGACAGGACAGAACAGGAGCAGCACAGACAGACATTGTATTTCCTGCTGCTCTTTTCATGTTTTCCCACCAAAAATTTTCCAGAGTCAGGTGTTTCTGTGTATTTGATAAATTCCAGTGACTCTCTCTTGCACAGTTACCCCTGAAACTGATGTAAACCAGTTTGCACTCTTTGCATGCAGTTCCAATGCCTACAGTCTGCTGTGCCAAGAAATAATTATTTTTATTTAAACACAGCTTCATACCATTCAGTTTTAAAAGCCCTTTACCACACCCTAAAGTCTCTGTGCTGCTCAGTCCTTCTGGGTATGGAAATCATTCCATTCCTTTCTACGTTCTTGTTGCCCATCTCAATTCTACCAAAATTTAACTAATTCTATTAAATATATTGAAGATATGGACGGGAACCATATAAAGTACTCTGTGTAGATCAGTATTGATGTTTTCAAGGAATCACTATCATAACCCTGAGATCTCACTCCCAAGTCTTGATAGCCAATTCCTAGCTTGCTATTTTCTGTGTGAAGTTTTGTGAATTTTTACTTCTGAGTGCCTCACTTTAGAATTATCTAGATGTAACTTCACCAACCATTGTTGTCTGGCTTGTCAGTCTCATCAAGGTCTTTGACAATTTTTGTGGTCTTTCTTAGTCCTCCACTACCTTGGAGAACTTTGCCAAGAGCAAACTTCCTCAGCTCACTTACCTCCCAAGCATCTTTCTGTCATGCAAGGATCCTCTTATGCTAATTTAGTTTTTTAAAAAAAATCTTTGCCAAGGGGTTTTGTGAAATTCAGACTGTAGATTTAAACATCCTTATTCACATGTTTGTTGACCCCTTGTAAACAGGCTTGGAAAGAAGGATTTCTCTTTAAAAACGAATTATGTTTACTGGACAAGGAATTCTATTATAACGTTCTTATTGAGGTACCCGTTCATTTCCAGGTTAAAAAAAACCCCTTTCATGCACCATGGAATGGGTTTTAAAAACTTGCATCATATTTGCCACCTTTTCATCCTCAGGTACAAAGGCAGTTTTAGATGAGCTGTTACACTTTATCATCAGCAATTCAAGAATTTCATCCTTGAATTCTCATATCATCCTTGCTACCAGAAACTCTCCCTGCCCTGCTGTATATCATGGTACCACAGATTCTTCTGGTGCCTCCTGGGAAAGGAACCAGACTACAAAGACACGTGAAAGTAGGTACAGGAAGAAGAGAAAAAAACATGCTCAGGGAGGAGTCATTTGGTGAGACTGAAGTTGTGATTATTTTGAAAGATCTCTTTATACACAACAAACAGAACAAACACCAAATTGTGAGCTTCAGAAACAAACTAAAATGATCCCGAGGAGAGGCAAGTGCTTTCTTTTCTAAACAGAAGCATAAATATAACCTGAGTAAGGTTTAAAATTCGGACTGGCAATGCATGCCCTGTTACCTCCTTATCATGAGGTAAGTCTTGAGTCAAATACAGAGTTAACTGTTAGACAAGCTTTTGTAAACATAATATTGGTAGTGGGTATGAGAGATGTAACTCAGTTTCGCTTAACCAGCGGGCATAAAAAGCTTCTGAAAAACACAGAGAGAGGCCTTCAGCATACTATGTTGGTTTACTCTGATAAAGAGAGGTTTTAAACTGTATGTGGAAAAAACTGATAATATAATCCAGTATTTCCCTCTGGAAAAAAATCACTGGCATACATAACTTACCAATGCAACATCTAAATTAAGTTCTGTAACTCCTCGTGTGTTTGAGCTCCAGTTGTTATGAAAGCCAAGCACGCTGCTACTGTGGAGAATGATCATACACTGAAGCTTATCATAAATTCTGCCATATATACACAGCCCCCTACCATAACTGCACAGATGACAATGACTAAAAGAGTGACAGAAGTAAATACACAAACTCAGCAAAGCACATATTTAAAATGCCTGGCTGAAAATCAGAAACATTAACATTGTGATGTAATGCTCGACAGGCTTGGCCAACATGAACCAGCAAAAATCTGTTCTCTCCACGTTTGTGCTGCTTTTGTTCCAACAGGGAACATATTTCTCATTTGACTAATTCTAGGCATCATTAATTGTTCAATTCACTGCAATTCTGTTATCCATTTCATTGCTTGTTTTGCATCACCAGGAGCACTTGTGTCAGCTCTGCTGATGGAGCTCTACCTGAAAGGGGGTCATAGCAAAGTGAGTGTCACCATCTTTTCTCAGGTAACAAGTGACAAGACTAGAGGAAACATCCTCAAGTTGTACCAGAGGAGGTTTATGTTGGATATGAGGAGAAATGTATTACTGAAAGGGTTATCAAGCATTGGAACAGGCTGCCCAGGGAAGTGGTGGAGTCTCTGTCCCTGGAGATATTCAAAGGACATGTACAAGAGGCACTGAGGGATATGGTTTAGCTGTGAACTTGGCAGTGCTGCATTAATGGCTGAACACAATGATCTTAACAGGTCTTTTCCAACATAAATCATCCTGTAATGTGAACAACTTTTCTTGCAGGAAAGGCATCAA
This sequence comes from Rhipidura dahli, assembly GCA_013399225.1. NCBI lineage: Eukaryota > Metazoa > Chordata > Aves > Passeriformes > Rhipiduridae > Rhipidura > Rhipidura dahli. Next base: position 978,652 of record VXAC01004813.1, read on the forward strand.
TATTCCCCGTGCATCAGCTCTCCTTGAGCAGCACAGAGCATCTCCACAGAGATGTATTTCTGTACAGTGAGCCTGCAGCTCTCTAATCACCACCTCCCTATACCTCTGTCTCTGTGCTCCTCACAGCATTTTGGGGTTGTTAAAAACCAGGCAGATGTAGATGGTCAATAACCAAACCACGGGTGACTCAGATTCTCGGCAGCTGATTTGGAGACTTGTGCAAATGCTTCATTGAACAAAAAGAATAATTATTATACAACATTATAGGGTTCTTTTTACTGCAGTCCTGTGGTCTAACTGAGGGTTACTCTAATCTTTTTTTTTTTAGGAGGCTCTCTCAATTTTCTTACACACAGCACATTTGCACAGAGCATGAAATCTGAATCTCAGGGAAATCAAACCCAACCATACTCAGGTTACAGCAAATCCATGATTTTACTTTTCCTTTTTAAAATTCTGAGCAGATGCCTTTCCCCAAGTGCAAAAAAACATAAGCATCCACTAAGAAAGAATTCAGACCACAGGGACTAGCATCTCCCTTCCCTTACACATGATTCCTAAAATACAACAACAACATTGTCCTCTGAAGGCAAATCTCTCTGAATGTAACTTCTCATTGTGTTTGTCCCCTCAATTTGGCAGCAAGCTGCAACTTCCCTGAGGAAAACAGTGGCTGTGATTGCTGTGACCTCCACACACTGCTACCAGTCGGTGTAATCAGCCTGGAAGCATCTTAAAACAAACCAAAATTCTTGCTGTAATTCACTTGTTAACATGTCAGATACTACAGCTATCCACGAAGAGCTGCTGAAATAAGAGTGAGTAATGAGAAATAAAAAAGGAAAGAGCACCTTTGGTGTTTACATTTCATTTTTAGTACAAGACAACTAAAAGGACATCCAAAGCTGGAAACAAGATTTTATATCTTAAAAGAACTACTAGAAATACTAATAAATTCAACTTTCTCATTTTCCTTTTAGATTAAGGTTCAGCTAATTTTGCTTTAGCAAATTTCACATTATTTCTGTTAACAGAGTTGCAGGGCTATGTCCCTGGACTTCAGAGACCGATTTTCCATCTCCAGGTCCTAGCAGTTAAATTTCCCTCCCTACTTTTCTATGTCCAGCCCTATGGTATAATGCAGAGCCTCTGGGTATGCTACCCTTTTGCATGTTCCCCTTCTAAAGTAAAGTTTGCACGGAAGAATGTAAAAGAGGCTGATTCTCTTTGTGTGCCTGTATTTACAATCACACAGAATACTGGAAGTGATGTCTGAAGTGATTTACAGGTTTGGGTTAGGCCAGAGGGAGCCATTACATCTGATTTCCTGAAATATTTATGACATAATTTCATTCACTGAAAAGGTTCAGCCCTTCCTATTACATAGTCCAATAATTTGTGGTCAACCAGAGCCTAAATTTTAGGAAAAATACCCCACCTCAACAGCTTGATTTAAAAATTTCCAAACAAGTTAATCTACATCACTGTGGAAGCAATGCTTTCTGAGTTATTATAGCTACTCAGTCTAGCTGTGCTTCTCTACAAAAGGTCACTCCAGCCCCAAATACCTCCTCAGTAGTGCAGGCATTCACACACTGCAATCATGTCAGCTCTTAACCCCCTCCTTGATAAAACAAGCTCCTTAAGCTGCTCTCAATACAGACCTTGACTCCTTTGCCTGCTTCTCTCCAACTCCTTTTCAGATTTTCAACATGCCTTTGAAACACAGGTACTAAAAGCTACAACACATGCTCAAATATACTTTCTCTTTACTACCTAAGTACATCCTTTCTGTTTTAACAAGAAATGCATTCACTGCCTTTCCTCAGCATCGACCTGGGGAATCTTTGCTGACATGCACGTTTATCTGTCCTGTGTGCTAGCACAAGTGACTCCACCATCACACAGCCTCCTCTCACTTAGGATGGTTTCTGACCCAGCCTCACAGAGGGCTAGAACAGCACCACACTGGGAGTCTTATGTTAAAGCAGTGACTGTCTCCAGTAAGGTTTGGACTTAGGAATTTGAAAACCATTGTCGGACCAAGATCAGGAGGCTACTGATGAATCCCAGTCTTCTCAGTAGAATTTTCTTTCTCCTAACCCAGTTCTGAAATCATGGGTTAAACCAACATAAGCAAAAGGAACAACTGAAATAAAAGTAAGGATTTTCTAATCTCTTGCCTTCCTGGCATCCTCAGTCTTTGCACTACTCTAGCCTGCATCAAGTAACTGGTATTAAAAAGCAAAATCAAAGATAAATAAACTGTCAACTCTACCTACCTGTCTCTTCTTTCCATGATGATATGATTAAATACAGAGGTCAAAAGATAATTGAGAAAACACCTTTTAATCATTTATTATTATTATTATTTTTTCAGGGTTGTGAATATTTTCTCTACCCTTCCTTCCCTTCACGCTTGTACATTTATTGCATGTTAAAAAACAATTTCTGGGTTAGAAAATTATAACCAAGATAGACTTTGAAAGAATTTTCCAAAAATTAAATACACTGCTGTTTGCTGTTTTAGAAATCTTTGTGTAAAAGATCATGAAAATATAATATTTCATTTCCTATAGAAGTACTTGACCCAAAGAAAGAACTGATGAGACATCACAGTACAAAAAAAAATCTAAATCTGGTCTCTGCTTCTTCTAAGGCTTCTTCTCAAGCATGGATATAAATACATTAAAGGATTGAGTTGGTTATGAGAACACCAAGAATAGATTTAACCTTTATGGTTAAAATTGTCCAATGTTCTGCTCCAGACAACAAGGGAGAATTTTATGGGTGAAATAAAGAAACAGAAAGCTGCTCAGAATATTTTAGGATAAAAGAGAATTCCCCACCAAACAAATGGAGAGTAAGTAAAAAAAGCAAATATCTGCAGCTCGGTGCTTTTTCTTATATGAAACCGAACTGGCTTTAAGCATTGGGCAGCATCTTTTTTAATCCATCCAGATTACTCCTCTACCACTGTGCAATACTTTGTGTCTATAAAACCAACTGCTAGGACCATGACAGACCAAACCTGAGAGAAAGAGGAAGGCCCAAATCCAGTGGTTAAGCTAATGCTCAAGGAATATGAGGTTTTTTTCTCTCTGTGGCTATGCTGGCTCACAGCTTTAACTGTACATGAGTCATTTCATCTGATCCTTATATTATTCATTTGGAAAATGGGGATAAAAATATTTGCAACCCCATAAAAAAAGATGAAAGGTCTAAACAACATGTTAAAATCATCTGATAGAAGGTGCTATATAACTGCTATTTATTATTAAAGCTGCTGTTATTCAGAGCACTCAGCTGTGTTCAGCTAAACCAAAAACCATTACTGGCATGCCTTGAGATCCAGTGAAAAATAAAATTATGCTGTAGTTTGAGACTTGCTGAAAAGCAAACTAATAACATACTCTTGAGAGCAAAACTATTCTTGTTACAACACCTTTTACCAACTGACAGTAAAATAATACTAATAGGTAAAACAGTATGAAAAAGTACCTTTCAGCAAAATCCTGCCAAAAGATTCAGGCCTAAGAGTTTGTACTCAGAAAAGGAGCTTATATAGCACATGGTGTAAACAAGAATCCTGGCTTTTCCTTTCATCTTTGAGATGGTCCTTAGCTATGACCCTTTTCTTCTTAAAAGTCTGCTCTAAGTTTTGATGAGTTTTCCTGCTCCCAGGCTGCTCCAGAGACACAAAGATGAACAGTATTGCATTAGGTACACTTGAATTTTCTCTACAGTTCTGAACTGTGCAGAGAGGTTAAGGACAAATTCAGAGCTTTTGATTAATTCTGTGACTAGGAGAGAATAAAGACACAAGAAATCTAGTCTTCTGAAATGAATTAATATCATTCCTTTTCACATACTGGAAAAAAAAAAAAACCCTAATAAAAGGATAAAATTTATGTGTATGTTGAGATTGGATTATAAATGTATAAACTGCCTAAATATAGGTGAGAAGAAAATCAGAACCAAGAATTGCCACTTTCATAGCTGTCTTCTGCTTTTCACAGTAGATAAGAAATAAGGCCCTTTTCACTGAAAAATTAATAATGATGGTTCTGATTTGGGTTGGGTTTTCTTGTTGTTATTTGTTTGGGGTTTTTTTATCAATACCACATACTACACAAACAAACTTCAAAATGCTTTTGATTAAAAAAGCACTGTATTTAGATATAAATCTTTAATGGATTCTTATAATTAAGCCTGTTCTGAAACGTATCAAATACGGTTGATTTGGCAGGTTTTTTTTTTATGTTTGGTGGGGATTTTTTCTTTAAATTTAAGTAAATGAGAAGCAAAGCCAGGTAGAAGCCTGTCTTTTCTGAAAAACAGAAGAGGAAGAAATGTACTCCTCTTTCCCTAGTGGTAGCCTGGGGAAGCACCTGAAGTTTCATGGTGAAAACAGACAGGCTGGATATAGAGAAGGTTGGTCTGAAAGGCACAGCTCTTCAAATCAGCATTGCTCTGTTACTGGAAATGAGCTGGGCAGTGCTCCAAACCTGGGTATTGTTGGTTTCCAGATATGCAAAGGAAAGACAAGTTTCACAGTATGGCTTTGAATTGCCATACAGTGCCTTCAGATTGTCATAAAATTGGCTGTATTTAGTTTAAAAGACCACTAGGTACACCCACATTCAGAAAGGATGAATATGACAAGAACTAAATTTTAGCTACATTTTTATAATATATTAATTAATAATTATTGCAGCAATTCTCAGCTGCTCACAGAAAATATGTGACAAAGGTCTAAGGCAGGGCAGGAAAGCTGGCCATGTACAGCCAGGATACTGCAAAAGCCACTTCATCAGATAAATGCAGAATTACTTTTCTCTAAAGCTGCTCTAGAATTGTGCTTAGAACTTGTAGAACTTAGGCTTGTACTTAGAAACCAGCTAAATCTTTGTAAGCAGAGTGGTACAACACATGTTACTTGTCCTAAACTACAATTTTTCAGCTTCTTGCTTTGAGGGGAGATGTTCTCATCACAGTCAAATTGCAAAACATCCTTCAGTCACCTAACACCTAAAATATTTATGATTAACAACCCTCTCTCTTTTAAAAGCTTTCTTTTGTCAGGAACATACTACTAACTTGAGAAGAAAGCAATTCAATGAAGATAAAGGCTTCTGAGCATTCCTGTGCTGACCAGGAAATAAAGGAAATAAATATTGCTGAAATGTTAGAAAGAGTAACTCCAATCTTTCTGTAAAGAAAGATATAAACCTCATAGCCAAGGAACAGATTTTCTGGAGCACTCAGCAAACTGTAGGATTTGTACACAGAAATTGTATTTCTTTAAATAATTAGGATGATGACCTAATTATTTTCACACACAATAAGGCATGAAATCCAGCAATTTAGGAGACGTTATTCAAAATCCACACTGTTGATGCCAGACTCCTACAAAAGTAGGAAAAGGCTTCTGCACCTGGTGACTTCTGTTCTTCATCAGTGCCTGTCAGTACACTTTCTCCTTAGAGACAGGGTTTCCTATCTGGCTGCTGATCTGGAAACTGAGAGAAGGAAGCTCATCCATCCAATTCCTCTTCAAGAAAATATAAATGCAATGGGAAATCTACAACATCAATAATTTGAAGAGATTCTCCCTTCAAGACTGACTGTATTATTTTAACAAACACTTTTTTCCCCTCATAATGGAATGTATGATAGACTAAAAAAGAGGCAGAAAAGTGCTTATTTAGGGTCACCAATTTAACAGAGATGCTCTTTGAGAGATTCCTGACAGGAACTAGGGAACCTGCATCTTTCTGTTAAAATACCAGAAACCATAAAATCTGTCAAAAGTCAACTGACAACTCCCTGCTTTTGGCAGCTTTTTTCCCATATCTAACTCAGTGTATCTCATCAGGTATTTTCTTCAAGCTCAGTGGTTTTTGAAAGTTTCAGGAAAAGACATGAGTATTGTGTGGCAAAAATATACCACCTTCAACAAATATTTTTCAGGGCTTCCACAGGCTAAGAATTTTTCCAAAATCTTCTACCACAATTCAAAGAGTTCTCTGCTGCTTTGCATCAAAGCTGTAGAAAGACAAAGAGGGACTTCCACCTTGGTAAAAAATGCCCAAGGGTACAAAGAAAAGGAACAACAGAAAATTTAGAAGATGATGACAGGGAGAGTAAAGGGACTCTAGCCAGGTACTTGGAGAGGAGATAGCAAAGACCAGTCACAGAACAGAGGTCTGTGCTCACAGAATCTGGGCTTCATTACATGGTCCCTGAACTTCTGCTGGCCTCACCTCTATCTCAGAAAACACCTATTTTTTTTTTATTCCCATAATAAATGGCAATAGGATGACTCCTCGTGTTGTCAGCTGGATGATTCTGGCTATGACTTGAAAAATATGACCTTTTATAACCGTAACAACTAAAAGTGAAACAGGAATGTTTTTAAGTTTTCAAAACAGGAATAAAAGGCAAACCTGAAGTCCTTTTGTGCCTACATGACTAAAAAATAGGGTATAAAAGGTTTGTAAGAAAAACCTTACTATTTCTTAATTAAAAAAAACCCCAACCAATGAAAATCCTCAATAAAAATATTCAGCTACACTGCAATACACTTGTCCTAAGTCAATTTCTTAAATTTCCTTTCTGTGCTGTTAATGAGTGTAAAATATGGCTCTAAAAAAATTTCATCTCCTCTCTGGAGTCAGATGGAGAGGACCAGAAAAGGTCACCTCCCTCCAGCACTCCATAAAAGGGAAAGGGAGAAACCAGGGCACAGGGACAGGGTACTCGGATAACAAGGACCGTAGATAACGGGTTGGCAACATCCAGTTGGCTGCATTTGTAATCTCTTCCTGCCATATACAATCCTGTGCTGCAAAGCATACTTTGGCACTGTTAAGTGGCTGAATTCAGACCCTGCTAAGGGAAGAGAAAGCTCCCAAGCCACAGCCTCCTGCCAAAGGCAGAAGAGGCACTTGGTGCAGAGGGGCGAGTGAAGCTGGTGATACAAGTGCCCTGTGCTCTTATCTGCTGAACTCAGCTTCTGCCTTGGTGATTACTGGGCCCTTCAAATGAGAAAGAGAGAGGCAGCAAACAAAAATGTGGGTAATAATTGAAAATGCAGAAGAGGAAAGAGCAAATTAGTTCCTCCCAGTAGTTGTCTTGGGGGTAGGCCAGGGATACTTAGCCCAGGCAGGGCTAGTGTTGGAGAAGAGTCAGAAATTTCTGACTAAGTTACTAGTCAGCTCCTCTTCCCTTCCTGTAGCACATTCCAGCTGGCTCACCTTCACTGGCAGATGTAAAATATCTCTGGTCCACTTTGCAAGGGGACTGAGAGAAATGTAATAGAAAGAATCAGCATAAAGCTACTTGAAGAGAAATAGACACTGAAGCAATAACGAGGCCACATTAACCCAAGTGTCCTCAAAAACATGAAGGGTATGAACTAGCATTTAGAAACCAATCATGGGCTAGTTAGATGCAAAATGCTTCACTAATGTGAAAGCTACAAGAGATGCTCTAATCTTTGATTACCCCTGAGGCCATAACAAACTCAGAAAGAAGCATATGAATTGCTGATTATTTTCTATGATGATAGAATCTGAGAAGTTGCTGATAATGTTTTTGTGCAGACTGACAGGTCCCTGGCTGTACCGCTTCAGCTAAATATGAGTCATGGCGTGCTGCTCTCATTTCAGGACGAGGTAGAATATGCTGGAGTTTTGAGATTTCTTTTCTTGGGGAGTACACAACCTTTATATCGGGAGATGAAGACAGTGATCACAAAGTGATCTTGATCTTGCAAGATAAATCCCGGCTTTCAGCCACTTTAGCACATGCACCATGATGTGACCACAAAGTATCCTTTCATCATTCAGTGCACAAGATGGATGACAGGAGATAAAGTCAGGGAGGTTTAGAGAAAGAATCGTATAGAAAGTAAAGCTGTGTGGTGGAAGCTAGTGAGTGTGAAATTCAAGATTGTTATAATAAACACACAAAGGGGACGACAGTAATCTTAACTTTGATTTCCACTGACTATACACCTGAGTTACATATTTTTACATGTAATCAATATGCAAGTTATTAACCTGTTAAAGCATCTTTAGAGTCATTTTAGTGTGCTGGAAAAAGACCTCTGTTTAAACAATACCTTCTGATCCATGTCCATCCCAAACTGGAAAGACCAATATGGGAAGTTCCTGTAATGATGTTCCCCAGATTATTATAAACAAGAACATTTTAAGTAATAACAGCTGATAATTTGATTCAAGCTCTGCACTTCAGACAGAGGGGTATTGAGCAAGAGCATTTGGAACTCGATACCAGGACAAACATGATGTCACCTTTGGATCCACTGCTGCAGCATTTCTGAGAGAGGGTTTGTCCTTCCATGCAGCAGCTCAGGTTCAGACTCTGACAGTCTGATCACGCCACTCCTGTTCTGACAAAACTCCTTGCTGCTGATATGAAAAGACCACAGAAGACAGCACCTATTCTGAAATACCTCATTGCTTGGAATCCTTCATCGTGCCCTTACAAGACCCCCTTCTGGCTGATCTCTTGAAACAAAAAACCTTTATTCCCCTTAATGAGGAATAAAGATATGTATCTAGTGAGTTACTACAATTGTTCCCCAAATAATTTTTCCTATATACTATGTCCTAATGAACAAAGGCAAATTTAATTGGGTCATGAATTGACAATTACTATACATACATACCCACATTAATAGTTCTAAATGAACTATTAATGATTTAAAGAGAAGCAAAAGGGAGACAGTTTAAACTAAATCACACAGTTCCATCAAGAAAGTAAGATATGATTGGGGTAGGCATTTCTTTCACAAAATCAGAGTTTGCTCAGTGCTTCAGCTGGAAGACCCCATGTGGAGAGAAGCTAGTGATCAGAACACTTCCACAAACAAAATGGGAACACTAATGTTTTATCTGGAAAATCACAGATGTTTTCAGAACTGAAAACTGTCAAAGTTAACTAAATAAGAAAGGCTTTACCCCAGATTTTAAATATGTTTCCATAAATAAGAGAAGTTCTTTTGGGAAAAAAACTGTAGGGGGTGTTCCTTTGAAGATGCTTGTAGTAAATACATTTTACCTTGTTTTTCTGCCCTGGTAGTTATTGTATTAGGCTCTCATGCAGAAACTTTTCTTCTTTAAGGCCACTGATGATAAGTTAGAAACCACCTCCTGGCAAGGTTTAGAAAAATGTTTCTGTTTCTCACAGCCATTGAAAATGCAGGTGGAGCCAAAGAAGTTTTGTCTCAGACTGTTTCTTTTTGCCACCTTCAGTGAACACTTGCAAGCACAACCAGCACCCTGGCAGGATCCCCTCAGTCCTTCGGAAGGCAAAGAGGTGAAGGGAAGCACTCTGGAGGTTTCCCTGTCTGCAGTCCTTGACAAGTCCTCCTAGAAATGAAGTGCACAGATTTCCTGCTTGCCCCATAAAAAAAATGATAGCTTTTTTGGCCATTCTAATATTCATTTCCTGCATCACATGAAAGACTGTGGCTCTGTGGATGATGCATATGTTATGGATCAACTGGATTTAGCCTCTATGACTCAAAATTATCTTCTGGAAAAATGGTTTTTAGATACTTTTACATAGTATTGCCACCGCTTTAGAGTGAAAAAGGAAAAAAAAAAGATAGATAAACTTAGACATCTACATTTGCACAGGTTGTGCTAAGTTAGAAATAAAGGAAGTGCATGACAGCTGGCATTCATTGTGCCTGTCTGTAGATAATCATGAATGATTTAGTTTTCCAATGAGCTTTGAAGTCCATTGTGAAAGACTCTTATGGAAAATCAATACCTGCAAGATAAATGGCAAAGTCTGCAAATGAGAAATAGAGAACCTGAACCACTGTTTCTCAAAATACAGAGTTTGAACATGCAATGTCTGTGGTGTATAGCAGCATGATTTTATATAATTATCTAGAAGTCCACGGGAGGAAGTAGACACCAAGCTGCCAATTACCCCAGGTCTATTTTTTAAGAAAACATACAGAAGTTTGGAGAGGAATGACGGTTGCGAAGGATAAACACACCAGGAATTAGGCAAATTAAAAGTTACCAAGATAAATATAAACTAGGCAAAACCAGTGTAAATATCCAAATCAATCTGTCTCTAGAGACTACTGCAACTCTGATATTCAGTAATACCACCAGAAAGCAAATAATGGTTGGCTGACTCTAAAACTACATCTCTAAAGAAAAGTTTCTTTGAGTCTTAATGAACAGTTCTGTGAAAAAGCTTACCTAGAAAACCTGGGCAACTGAAAAGCAGACAATTCAGTAACAAATAAAATTCCTGAGAGTATTAGGAAGAGGATGGAAAATTAATATGAATGCATCATGCCTAGATATGTGAATGACACACTGCTTTCTTAATATGGTACTGAGTTTTGGGCCTGCTCTTTTAACACAACTGGATTTTTTAAGCTTCTTTATCTTTGTGCACACGCACATCCCCACATGTCCCTGACAAACGCACAATTTTAGCATACATGTTTTGCAGTGAGTTAGTGGCATTTGTTACTGGTTGTATGTTGGGCTGCTGGCAGGGGAGAGAAGCTGGTTCATACCTCACAACCACCCCACAGCACCGCATGCTGCAGCACACAGCCTGTCAGCAAGGAGTATTTGCAAGGCATGAACAAAAATAATGCTGTTGCTGTTTTAATCTCAGACAGAAGGTGAGTTTGTGAAAGGAAGCACTTGGCAGAGGTTCAGCTGGTTGTTGTCTGGTGGTGATGACACTGCTCCCCTTCCCGCCCCCCGCAGCCACAGTGAGAAGCGCGGTGTGCAGAAGTTCAGGTGACGGTCACCTACAAGCACACTGTCCCCACTGACTGGGCACAAATGACTCTCAGCAGTTTCCTCCTGCTGCCATTAGCTGAAACACTTAGGCTAATGATAAAGTGCAATGGCAAGCAAGAATTTTGATACCACTCAGTGCCTTTTTATGAGCTGGTAAGGGAGAACTACAGAAGAGAGTATTTTTGTTACTGCTGCTCTGATAAACACAAAGAACCACAAAAGTATTATGTTGGCAATAGTTTTTTTGTTTTAAAAAAAACCCAAGATGTTTTACCATAAAGCAAAAACAACAGGTTCACATTTTTCACATTGGCTGTCTGCACAGCCTTTAGTGTTTTCACCCTTTAGTGTTGAAATGATACAGAATTAACAACATCCTGGAGTTGCTTTCCTGGCTGTATTAGACCTAGGTTGATTCACAGCAGTAGGATCTATGTCTTACCTGTCATACCTGTCTTTCCATTAGCTTTTCTTGTTTCCAGCATACAGAAATACGCATGTACAGACAAATGCTCCAAATCATTATCTTGCTTCTCAAATCTCTATCACAGCATAGGGTTGTTTTTTGAAATGTGCACAGACCACCTCAATAGACCAAGTTAAAAACCAGTCAGGCCCATTCACAGTGAGAAGACTGGACACCACTCCAAGCCTTTTGTACATGGGAAAAGCAACCCCCATGGCACAGAAAAAAAGGGCTCCCTAGAACTGTGTAAGCAATGCACTGTTTTAAGGCAGCTTCAATACTGGATATTAGAACCAGACTGGAAAGCATACACTGAAACTAAATGTGGAAACACCTTTACTTACTGTGTTAAAATTTGGGAAGAATCCAACAGCAGAGCTGCTGTCCACAGGGAAGGACATAAAGGGTTTGATATCCAGGGAAGGCTGCATCATCAAGGTAGGTGTGCGCACAAGGGTGGGAAGTGTAGTAGTGCCTGCCAAGAGCAAACAAAACCAGGAATTCATGGTATTCTCCTTTCTGCAACACAAACAGTATAGCTGACACAACTGCCAAGAAAAAATTATACAGGGGATGATGGAAAGGCTCTGTAGGAGTTAATATCATTAAAAGGAACCTATTTACACACAGTACAGATGAGGCAGAGCACTTCCCTATGGCCATGGATACTCAGATGCTGAAGAGAAGACATATGGTATATAAATCACACTGGCAGGTAGAATAAATCCTTTCTACAGCTGAAAAATCTTTCTTGTGCCAAAAAGGCCAGGATGGGTGCCCATGGAAGTCAGATGCTTTTGCAATTCATGGCTGTCTACTAGATCAGCCAGAACAGACAATACATGTATGCTGAAATCCAGAGGTTTGTTTCCAAATAGTGATCTGTATGTTATTTTTTCCCCTCTTCTGACTAACTATCAGGTGCTACACAAACACCATTTCATCTAAAAAATTGCCTTTTTTACAGTGCAAGGCAAATATTAGAAAACAGCCAACTATTAAATAAACAGCTAGCATATCAATAAACACAATTCTTTACATGCAATGCTAGCTAGCATTTTCTAAATTGGAGCTGTCCAAACAAAAGCTTTTCAGAAATCTGTATGCTAGATTTTTCTCCGTATACACTTAATCATTGCCCAGCAAGATCCCAAAGGAACGGGCAGGCACAGACATCCAAATATTCAATTTTAACTAGCTATCTGCCCTATTCACACAGTAAGTGTGCCTAGTACTCAGCTCCCAGCTATGCCTATGGGAGTATTTTTTTCCCTGAAATCATACAAAATAGATTTCAAATAAAATTTCCCACATTGAAATACAAAGTGAAAAAAAAAAATCTCAGTGTCTCCTTCCTGGGCTGAATAAATAATTCAACATTGACAGGAGCAGGCGGTGGAACATAAGTGTCCCACACCTCTAAAGGAGGGTGAGTCACTCTGTCTCTCCTACCTCTGTCACAATTTCTCCATAATTACCTCCTTCTCCCACTCATCAGTGGCCAGCAGCTGGGAGCACAACAGGCCTCTGAGGAGCTTCCCTTGTCTCAAACACAGCTTACACATTACCTGAGCTTTTTTTCATACAAGTCCTCTGAGCTTTTCTAACCCAGCCAGGAAGGGGATGGGCAGGAGGGAAGGGGACTGAGAGGGAGCTAGAAAGAGGGAGTTATAAAAGTAAACAAGCAATTTTCTTTCTCTTTTCCCATAAAATCAAATCATTTGTATCCACTTGCAAAATACCAGGCAATCTATATGGGCTTCCTGAGCCCCAGTCTTCCATCAAGGGATCTCCCTTTCTGCCTTTTAAGGACACACAAAACTGAAGGCAGAGTAGACATTTTCATCCTTTTCACTGTGATGCCTCCACAGTCCCAATTTCAAACCCATCTTATGGTATCCAAGAGGAAAGCTAAATTCAGAAGCCAGATAGGGCTGCATGGATTTTTTGGATGACCAAACACTTGTAACTAGCCCTGAGCTCAAATTTTGTTGATGCTGGAGAGACAGTCATTTTGATCCCAGCTGCAGCACAGTAAACATTATATTATGGTCTAGCAGATGAATAGCAGGCTATAATCTATTCTCTTTTTCTTCTATAGGAAAACCATGTTGGTTGCACAGAGATGGGTCAATGAATAAAGCCAACAACCATTCCATGCTATGGAGAGAGAATTGTTTCACAGCATCCCAACTCATCTGCACAACTTGAAAGGAAAAATATGCCTGAGAAACTTTCCCAAAATATTTTCTCCCTTCTTCTATCCTAACAGTTTCATAAATACCAGGTTTGTTCCTGAATAAGCCCATGAAACTAATTGACAGTTGTGCCTAATTAACTGTAAGTCAAAGCTTATTCAAGTGGAGTCACAAACATCAGAAAGCTAAAGGCTAACACGCCTATTCATATCCATAATGGAAAAGATGAATCAATAGGAAAGCAATGTGTCAGAGAATTTATCCAAAGAAAGTATCTTCAACTGCAAAAATGATGATTATTTCTACTAGCTGGTTCTGAACAGTAGATTTACATAATTTGGATTTCAGAGTTGCATTCAAACAGGAACTATGCTGTATTCAATTACCTAAAGGGCCATCATCAATCTAACTTGTGCAAGTTTCTCTTTGAAGTTCATAAGCAATTAAAGATCCGTGAAGTTAAAGAAGACCTGTCCTCTCTTTACATAAATGTACTTCAGTGAAGCTGTGGTTGCAGATTTTAACTCAATTTTACAGAAAAAAAAAAAAAAAATCAAACCAAAACCAGAATAGACTTAAAGTGTGACTGACATTTGAAATCAAATGTGACTTTTCTGCTGCTGTTCGTATTCAATGTATAGAAAGCATTTGGCATAAAACCTTTAAAAATTAAAAATTAATTAAGCATCCTCCTGAAAAAAAAGTGCAACCTTCTTTGTACTCCTTGGGTGAGTACAGAATCTTTCATGTGAAGAAGACATCTGAAATATCTCTGTAGTTTTGCAGTCCATGGTGTTTCTGCTGCCAGAGTAATTTATGACCTATTGTATGACCTAGTAATGTATGACTAGAACACATTTGGAGTCCACACAGAACAGAAGAAGCACACCTACCAGACTAATCAGTGAAGGCATTAATCACATTAAAAAATTGTTTGTTCTGTTCGCCAATTTGCTGCTTCAACAACTGCCAGTCAAATATTGACAACCCTGTTGGACTTAAGTTTGGCTTTCAGACCCACTTCTGAAAGCCTCTGAGGAAATTATCAGGTAAGGGTGACCTAATTTACTTCTAGAAGTGGAAGCACTTCATGAGAAAATCATCAAATCAAATGCAATAGGGCAGTTTTACACTGGCAGTGCTCCCAATGGTCAAAAAGATTCTCACCACTAGTCCAGCATATCTGTATCCAGACCTGTATTAAGCTGGAATACTGGCACAAGAAAGATGTCTCTGACAAGCTTCATTATCTTCATAAATTTAACAGATATTTACCATTTCATTAGCATTTTAATGATAAAGTCAACTTACCATGTCAAATTTGGATTGTTTTAAACTACCTGTAAATCTTTGGAATAAATATGACTGGTCTTTCTTGTAAAGGTATTTGCTTACTTCAGCTTCATACATGTTAATCAGTATTTTACCTTTATAACTTCAATTTTGACTCCTACAGCAGGAGTTATGCATGGGGAATGCAAGCTGTGGACAGTCTTTGCAAAAGGCACTGATCCTCTCTGGTCCCTTTTACCCTCGTCTAAGAGGAGGGAAAGAGGTTTTCATCTCATCAGACGATCCAAAATGCCTCATTTTATTGAAAGTTTTTCTTCTTCCTGCATGTATTTATCTGAAAAAAACAAGTCCCCATGTAACAGGTACTGCTCCTCTTTAGTCATGCTCACATACACTGCAATGCACTGGGACACTGATGTTTCTACAGAAGTTAGGAAGAAGTTAGTTTACCCATATTTAATCCATCTCTAGCAAATAAGGTGCAATGGATTAACCAGTGCAAGTGGAATTTTTGGGGAGCAACGAGAAGGTCTTGAATCTGTCACTCCTGTGGCAAGATGTGTCCCCAGGGCCAGTGGGGCAATCTTTAGCCTCTTGCCAGCGAGGTGACAGGTGACACAATGACTTGAAGGATCTCTACCAACAACCCCCACTTTTCCAGCTCCACAGAAAAAACATGGAATTCAAGTCTAGCACAACTGCAGTTTTGGCAGAGGGAATCACAGTTAACTCTGGCCATGGTAAACAGTCACTGCTCCTCTTCCTCAAGTAAAAGTGGTTTCTTGCAAGTCACTACAAAAGTTGAGTCAAATCTAAGCTCACAACTTCACCCTTTGTACCTCCTCAAAGCTATTTGTGACACTATTACTTCTGTGATTTTCCCAACTGCTTTTCTTTGTCACTGAAAACCACATAAAAAGTGTAACTCCTGCTCATTAGCTCCCCAGATTTGGGTGATTATTAGACCATTATACCAAAAACCCAATTCCATCACAAAAGATACTCTTACAAAACACATTTTGTGAATTATTTTAGCCTACTTAAAGAAATTAATTTTGTTCCAGACTTGAAAGCATTTTCTTCCAACATCTTCATTAAAGGCAACTATAGAGAAATCTGAAGGCATACTCAAGTCTCTCCCTTTTTGCTATTACCTAAAGATGTTACTACAGTATTTTAATCCTCCCATCCAAGGAAGCCATTCACACTCCCAGCAAGAGCAGTGGAAGAGTAATTGAAGCACTGTCAAGACAGAAGAAAAGTATTTGGGTGACAAATTTCTGTGCACTGGACAATCTACTTCAGATTGCACATGGTTGCATTTGCTTTAACTTGTGCCATTGACAGTATTTGGGAAAATTCCAATGGGACATTGAGATATTCATACCCACCACTACTTCTGTGCATTACACTGGCAGTTTTCAACTTATGGACAGGCTATGCTGCATTTTTCATCCCTGAAGAGACCATTTTCAGCCATGAGGAACCTTTAATTTCTACAGTAATGTTGAGTAGTCTTATCTAGCCCCATGCTACTGATAGCAGTCTTATCAGTAGCAATGTAACTGGTGTGATGGATCAGTTCTGGGCCTTCTGCTCCCTTCACCTTTCTAGAACTGTGTTTTTGAGACACTGCTTGAGCCAGCAGTACCCCTTTGAGGGTGGATGACAAATCGCTCCTTTCGTTTTGCCCACACTGGCTGAATTACTTAGGGAGTGCAGCCAGAGTGTTCATGGCCACCCTGGCTCTGGACCTCACTCTGTCATCTCCATTTACAGCATTTTCCTTCTGAGCTCCAGAAGGTGGAAGCAGCTCCCTGAAAGGATTCTGAGACAATTCCCTGTGTGTTCACCTATGAGCTTTTTTCTGGGACTCTACAGTGTCAGTACAGTTTATTAATTTGGCAGTGGAAGCTTTCAACATTTTCAGAAATATTTACTTCCGTATGGCTCAAAAATCCAGTTTTATAGACAGGTTAGACCCAGAGGTAGTACCTAGAGCTTTCATATTGAATGAAAATCTCTTCAGCTGTATTGCCTAAAAAGCCCCCAGCACTGCTAACCCCGCCCCCAACTTACACAAGACTTTCCTACAATTGCTTAGATGCAACTTTATGGAAAGATATGCAGAAAAAAACCATGTTTATAAAAATCCCTCCACCTAACTACATGATAAAAGATTAACATTTTTCTTCCTTTTTTATCTGATGCCCCCATTACATCATGCCTCAGATCTGCTTCCACCACAGGTTTTTTTCCCCCATACCTGACAGATAAAAATCAATCACTTGCAAGTCACAACATTCTGTTGTTTGGGCATTTATAAGACACTAGCCCCTGAGATATTCCACAATGCTTAGTATTAGCCATTTTTCCTTTTCAGTATGATCAGTTTAGAGGATTTAGAAATTTTCTAATTTCATTTGTTTACTTACAGCTGTATATGGGTATTAGAGGATGTTTATGTCTAAGATAAACTCATAAAACCAAGTTACGTGCAAGTAAAATAATTCTGAGTTTCTGAAGAGCAGGTGTTGATATCAAAACACGTAAGGAAAAATCTATTCTTGAAGTATCCCACTAATAATACTCCTGAAGGTGAATATTAACACATGCTCCACTCTTGTACTAAAAAGTAAATTAGTATGGATTAGTAAATCCATAATTTAAATTGATTTTTCTCACATTTTACCCAGCAGACCAAACATTTCTTCCTTACAATATGGCATTATGAGAAATGAAACCTATGACACTCATATGGATTCCAGACTATCAAAAGAAGTCATAGAGGGGTAAGACCATTACTTCAACAAATTTTTACAAATTACTGTGATGTTAAGAGATAAATCATATCCAGGCAATTTTATTTTTGCAAGTAACTTGAAGCAGAAGCCCAGGACATATGTGACATGGCACAGCCCCTAGCTCACAATAGAAAAAATGCTGACAAGTGTTCTGCCCCCTGGGCACCACACCAGCTAGAGCACTAATGAACGAGGATGCAGCTCCTTTGGGAGTTGACATAATTAGCATCAGAGCTAGTGATACTCATCTTTTCAAACCTGGAGAGTGCACTGTGTTCATAACTCCTAAACATCATTCACACATCAATGGAATAGTCAGACCTCCACTGGCTTACTAATGAATTTGAAAAACAAACTATACACACCCATCTGTGTCTGGCAAATAAAACCAGGTAAATCCACAAAAGATGTGCTGTTTTGCTTTTTCAGGAGCCACAAAGAAAGGCAGCAAGAACTGGTGTAGAAATCATGGCTACTCAACAGCACTAAAGAAGAACCCCTCCATGGAACCAACACTCATAAGGCAGGTGATAAGAAAGGCTGGTCCAGGCCCAGCCTTCCACAGCAACATATGGGTACAAAATGATATGCCAAACATTCTGCACTCCATTTGGAGTTTATTTTTACAGTAGATGTTTCAGCAAACCCCGAGGCATTTGATGCAACTTCACTGCAATGCACAAATGATCTATATATTGTACAGTTTAACCTCTTCACGCTCAAGAATGACTTACCTAAAAAACATGTCATATTATGAAAGTAATTATCTCCCTAAAAATTAAAATATGATTTCTGATATGCTTGAGCATGAAGTTAGTATTTCCATTATTATCCATACAGAAATAAATGGTCTATGAAGGTGTACGATCAGAATTCCATATTCTCCTTTTGTATAAAATTGGATACCTTGAAACGGGGTATTTCTTTGTTTCAAACACATGTAGGCTTCCACCAACTAGGTCAACACCAAAAATAAATTGAAATCTGGTGCTGCTGAAATGAATGGAAGCTTTGGCATTTAGTCAATCCAAAAAGTCAACCATCACTTACTTACCTAATAATGGTGATTATATACAATTCATTTAGAAAAGTTGTGTGGCTCTATATTGCATGTTATTCATGTAAAAATTCTAAAAATAAAAACAAACCTTACAAGTAAACACATCTTCCTTGGATCACATCGTTCCTCATTGAAATAATTCGGTAGTTATTTGGAATTACTTGGACTTCCATTAATTGTTAAGATTCCTTTGCCTTGCTAATTGTTTTCCATCTCCAGTGCCTTATGATTGAAGGATGATCATTTAAAAAAAGTAGACTGTAGATCATAAATATTATGTACATACTTGATATGAAGATAGTAACGAAAAAACTGATTTTGAAAATTTCTGTTATGATAATATGAATATTCAAAAAAACTGTGTCAATACTTATTGCCTTCATCTCTACATTTAGTATGTCAAAATCATGTACATGAACAAGTAATAATGTCTACTGGGGGTGGTGCTGAGGAGGGGCAAGATAGAGACAAAACAATAGGAAAATGGAATTTCAGTATTTTAGAGACAAATACATTAGAAAATTAATCCAAAAAGTGTTATTCTTCCGGCAGTTGTACTGCCTTTCTAACAGTTTTCAATAACAACAGGAATCCCCACAGGTGCTTTATGGAAGATACCAGAACAGAGGGAGTGGGAAGTGAAGTCCAATAATTAGAAGTGGAACAGATTGTCTTGCATTTTCCTTAAATAGCTGTGCTACTATTGCCTGATAATAACATCAGGAAGAGCTCTGTCCTTCCTGGATTTGCAGGATATGTGACTCAGGCTCCTGTCCCCTCTCATGCAGATGTCACTCCGTGTTCCTGTGGCTCAGGACTCCACACCTGCTCAGTGAACAGCTGAGACTTTACAGCAGTTGTGCTTCGCTGTTCCACACTTTTTGCCTCAGTGTTTACATCCCCAAGCCAAGCCAACACCACAATCACTCTGCTGCTATCAAAGCATGTTTGTTAGCACTGGCTCCTTGTCAAGTCTAAGCAATTAAATAAATTACAAAACATCCTTTACTATATTTAGAAGAAACTTGCTGGCTGGAGTACAACTGCAATTTGCTATTATCTATAGATGCTGTGGGAATATTTGCCATTAGTTTCTTAAAAGAGATAATTCTCTAGACTTCTAAAGCAACCCAGACTATTTGTTTGACTGGAAAACAGAGTGCCATGTCAAAGCTTAACACAATCAAGCTCAGTAAACTGAATTTTGTTCTAATAAAACAGTAACAGCTATTAACAAATGCAATGCTCTGGCCTGCATTAAGGTCAGTCTGTCTATTTCTTTTTCTCAGAATCTCCTGGCTGGCTCAGGTTTCTCCCTCTGGTCTCCACAGACCGAGCGAGCAACATTACCCCCTCCTCTGTTCTTATCTGCTTCTAGAAAACATTGCTTTGGACTGGTTTTCACTTTGAAGTTTTCCAAGTATAAAAGAAAAAAACCAGCTGCATCTTTTTCAGCTCTTTATTCTCCTGCCATCTGGACTAATGGAGATCTTTCTGAAATCCTTAAGATCCTTTTCCTTGATTTATTTAAACCAGCCCCCGCCGTTGCCTTTTGTACTGTCCCAACCCAAAAGCAGTGAGAGGAGGTGTTGGCTTTTCTGCTGTCACCCTTAACTGAAAACACATCAGGTGATACCTGCTGAAGTCATCTTGTCCAGAGACTGGTGCAACTTCTTTAAGTCTCCATTTCTTAACTCAGTGTACTCTTCAGTGCTGGGCATCAAGCCTGTAACAGTCCCAGGAATAAGCACTGCACTCCCTTCCCTAATGGTTCAGGAAACACAAGTTTTCTTACAAACTGAAGCATCCCCAACAAGGAACAGGAGAAAAAGGCCAATGTATACTACCTTGAAAGTTTCATAATTTGAAGGAAAGCACTCAACTGCAGTTAGTTTTTAGACTCTGTTATCTCTTCAACTCTCATATAACGTAATGTTTGTCAAAATCCAACTCTTACCCATGATTCTGGCACCACTGAGGTCATCACCTAACCTTCAGTGATCCTCAGCACACACTTTCTTTCAGGAGGTACTGTGCTGCTATCCACAAAAACCAAACAAGTCTGTCACCAGGAACGCTGCTGGGTGATTCATTTGTTATTTGTTGGACAAACAGATTTAGGTTTGCAGCTGATTTCTTGCTCCTTATTGCACTTCAATAAGCCAACCCACCAGCTCAGCACTGCTGTGCACAGCAGTAGGAGGGGTCTAGGCACACACACCCTCACAGATGTGTCTAGTCCTTTAACCCCATCTGACAACTTCCAACTCTCTTGAAAGTCATCATAGCCCAGAGAATTTCATGCCTCGTTTGTTTTTCCCACATAATACACAATCTCCTCTAGAAAATATAGTTACCCAAGTTGCTTCTTGTTTTCTAAGTTTTTCTTTTTGTATTGCTCCCTACATATCCTTCAGATAAAAGATTGCAGCAAGAACTAATTTAGGTTATTGAAATACATATGAAAATACTGGCAATGGAAACACAGGTCTCCACCAAATTAAAACTATTTTCGTTCCAATTAGAATTTTCAAATTTTCAGAAATTTCAAAAGATGTTTGTACATTCAGTCCATCCCTTTTCTATCCAAACCATCACAATACCAGTCACAATCTTCCCCTTACTTGTCATCATTTCCATAGCTAGGCACAGGCTTTTAGAAGAACCACCATCTTTCTGTTCTGAAATAAAAAGCAGTGATACAGGGAAGAAAGCTGGATTTAAAAACCTTCATAACATTCTCCATGTAGGCTACACAAGTTCCCCACTGAATTTAACTGCTGTGCCACAGCACAGGGCATGCAGCACACAAGCACCTGTGCAACAGAGATCACACATGTACAGGTTTGTTCCACCTGCTGCCCCCAGCTAAAGCAACAAGAACAGCTTCATAGCACTTCCTGGAGGATTCCAGCTTCCTCCTGATCAGATGCCATACTACATCTTCTTCTTTCCAGAGCCCACACTCCTACACAGCCAGGGCAAGGGACACATCAGAGTTCCAGCTCTACAAGTTACCAGTGCATCTTGTAGCATCACAGCTGGTAACAACAAGTGCAGAGACCTCACCACACACTAGGAGCCAGACTTAGTACTCACCTCATCTAAAAACACACAGAAAGGTACTTGAACCTGCCTGTGGGAAGAGCACAAGAGTTGCATTTTTTTTTTTTTAGCTTTCTAAAGTTCTTTAGGCCATTTACAAAAGGAAGGCAGATACTACCAGTGTAGAATATTGCCTTACAATATTCAGAAGCTTCATATGTTTTTGCTATGACCACACAATCATGAATGATTTTAGCAAACCAAAAAGCATAATAAAACACAGACCATGTAGTCCCACAAAGGCTTCCCATGATGCTTACTTAAGTCACTAAGATTATAATCCACCACCTCTGCAGCACTTAAACATATACACATACACACAGCTTAAGACTCAGAGGCAAATAATCATTTCATTTCGACATGGTGCTTTTGTGACTTTGGGTGCTGTGAAACAGTGAGAAACTGTCAAGCCTGAACAAACCTGGGCTGCTGTAATTGTGTGTTAACTGTGATGGTCTGTGAGAAGAGCACACCGTGTGTCTGAAATGTGCCCCCTGATTCTGTCCAGTGCAGGGGCAGGAGTTGGACTTTGATGCTCCCTGTGGGTCCCCTTCCTACTGAGAATAACCTGTGATTTTGTGATTGTGTTTGCTACTTGACCCCAGAGGGAGGGCAGCCTGCTATTCGACATTAAAATATAACCTAAAAGACTGATAAACTGAATTTCAGTAGCATTTTCCCTGCTATTCTTCTCAGAATTAAAATTAAAAGGGTTACTAGCTAGCTTTCTGCTACAGAACTGCATTTTAAATAACTTCTAGGGGAAAAAGGAAACAAAAAAAGAAAGAAAAGAAATGGTGTCTGTTTGAATTTTTTTGAAGAGTTCATGAAAGGGGACCTCAGAGCACAGGGTTACAGACAGCATGGGGTCATGGCATTTAGAAGATCAAAGTCCACAAATCCTGTCTCTCTTGAATTAAGGTACACTGCATTACTTATTCTCAAAGTCAGCATTGATGAATAAGTAAGAACTTGAAAACTTATAAAACTGTAATATATGCTACCTACCCTCTATTACACAAGGAGAATGAAGACAATAGATTTCAAATTAACAGATCTGCTAGCACAGACCACCACATCTGTGATGCTACTGAACGTTAATTAAACACTGTATCTGACTAAAAACCTTCTTCTGCTTTGGGGTGCAGCAGTGCTCCAGCCCTGCCATGGCTGGTGCATAAAGACTTTTGATGCTGCTCTGTTTTCAAAGAATGCATGACATGAACTTCGACAATTCTACCTTCAGCTTACCTCCAGAGAGGGGAAAAAAACCCAAAAAAAAGAAAAGAAGCATGTAACAAAATGTTTCTGTTAACATTAAATTGAGACTGGACCAAAAAAAAATCGTTTTTACCAAAATATTTGAACTGATTTTTAATAGGGCTTCAACTGCTATAAGCCTTTCAAAAAAAGGCTTCTTTTTTCTTCTAGTTTCCCAGGAAATAATATCACTTCCATATTATTTATTTCATAAACTAAATGTAATTAATCAAACACTATGCTGAAAATAAAGACAAATAAACAGAAGTGTGAAAGCATTTTTAAGAAATGTTCCATAAGCCTGCATCTACTTTCCATCATGAAGAGCAGGCTGGTTGGCCCCACTGCCCCTCTGGTCCTAACACAGCCCTTGAGGCAGCACAGGGAATCAGACCAGTTGTAAACAAACACAAACCAACAAAAGAGAAATTTGCTTTCAAGCAGACCAGTGAGCTGGTCGAGCTGAAGTCATGGTTGTGAAACAGAAGAGTACCAAGATGGGGGGCAGCAGAAAAGAAAAATTTTGTGAGCACTGATGCATCTTTTTCTCATCCAGTCTCATCTGAACTAGCCCTCATCTTTCTTGCAGTGTAACAGTCAAATTTCATGCCTGCCACCTTGTGTTTCTGGTTGTTCCTCTCTCTTATGGTATCTGTTTAAGTTGACAACATGGCAGCATTGACTCAAATTCACTTTATGAACACAGCAATCCAGTGCTGCATTCACAGAACAGTAATTGCTGCTCATGTGCTGCACTGGTTATTACTCTGCTCCTGATTTCCTTCATGTACTTTGGCATAATTCATTTTTCCTTTTCTTCAAAGGGAAGACAACCTCTTAGTTCTTAAAGCCAGTCTGTTCGTTCTTCTCTTTTAAAATTACTGTGACCCCACCAGCTCTCCCACTGCTCTGGAACCTCTTTACAAGTACCACAGATCTGTATTTCCATCCATGCAAGTGTCCTTTGGCCTGCCTGTCAGAGCCAGTGCTTTGAAGATTCTGGTTCATCGAGACACCCTGACCTGTTCTTACAGGCTTTTTTACTTTATATTGATGACTTTCACATGAACACAACTGATATTTCTAACACAAAGCCATTAAAAATTGGCACCGTGCAACCCAAACTTCTTGATTTTATCTGACTTTCATGATAACAATTCACCTTTTAATTTGGTATTCTGCAAGTATTGTAAGTGTGCTTACAGAAAGGTTTCTTCAAGTTTGATGCTTATTTCAGTCTCTTCCTGTTTTTTTCCTACAGATTCATGTTGCTCTTTCTTCATCATTCTTAGCAATTTAAACCATTTTCCATTTCCTACCTCTACATATAGTTTTTTTGCTTGAGTCCATGTGAATTTTATAGTTTAGCCAAATTATTCATATTTCCTCACTTGCCTCTGCCATGAGACAGTTTGCAGCTGTGTTCTTATTAGGGTTTCTTTAGAAGAACTTTCAAACCCTTAGGGTATGCTTGATAAAAAGAAATATCCCGATAGGGATATCTTACAGAAAAAACCTACTCAATCCTTTTTGCAGAACTGCTTTCACTAGTGGTTGTTTAGTGTATTATCATGCAGCAACATTTTGCTGCATCACTTAAAAACCAGGCAAGATGGCTATTCTTTATTTTTCTACTTAAAGCAACTCCCCCTCAGTTCTAATAAATAATGCTTTGCCCAATCTTAAAAATTAGTGTAAGACTTCCTTCTAATTTCAAAAGCAATAATCAATACTTCATATTCAGCATCCTAAATGCTAGTTTAAAGATTCATCTAAGCAGCAGAAAGACTCTGGCTGGCCTCCTGGAACAGGTAATGTATTTCCCTTTCACTTCTAAATCACTGGTTATATACTGTGGTAAATAACTGAGCAGTGAGAAAGAAAAATAAGCACAGGGTTTTTTTCCCTCCCTTTCCTGATGCGTGATTTATCAATGTGCTTAAATTCCCACTCACTCGGCTTTAAATTCATACTTAAACATTCTTATTAATTCTGTCAACATCTTTAACCTCCCCCTTCATACTTTGTGATTGGCAAGACTGAAGAGAGGATTTCGTGACTGAAAAGCAATGCACATTTCACAGAAAGAATATGGTTTGAAATATGACTTTATATTTTTAAAATATTCAAAACTTAACAATGAGAGTTGAAACTATATGACTCAAAGAAAGGGTGTTTCAGTTTTGTGAAGTGGAAAGAACTAGCAAAAAGCACAAAGGAGGAAAAATACTGCTACTGCAAAGGCATGGCTTCCACCCCCAGTGATGTTTCCAGTAGCTATAATGCCACTCCCAGCAAAAGGGAGAGGAAAAACACCGAAATGCAACCCAGGTTCTTGGGGAGAGAATTATTCTTGTAAGATTTTGAAGTCACAGTTGAAGGCATTTGATGAGTATACATTTAGACATAAAGAAAATTTTAAAATGCTTTATCTATAATATATCTCTGCTTTTCCCTTTTAATTGCCTATGCTTACAAAACGAAGAGAAGCAAAATTGCTTTTATAAACTGAAGACCTGAAGCTATGATGTGTGATGTACAAAACTCTGGCAAATAATTCAAACATGGATCTGTTACCGTGGTGCAAATCTGCCATCATTCCTTTTAAGTCCACAGAATGACTGGGATTAGCAGCAGTACAAGTGTGAAATGTGGCTGAATAACTTCAGCAGGAGGAGCTCTGTGTAGAAGCAGCAGCTGCCAGGTCAGGCACTACATTGAACCTTTCCCAGTGCAAAGCAACAGCAAGACAAGGTACCAAAGTATTTGTTCCCAGTTTTGTGTAGTCAGTTTGATACTACATCCACAGAAACTGCTACAGGCTCTTTGCTGACTGACAGCTCTCAAACTGCTGCACAGAGGAGCCCAGCGAGGATGTGAAATGTGCCAACACTGGCTGGGGAGAGGTGAGCACCTGGCATCCCACAGAGCAGCACCTGTGGGAGGCACACAGCAAGGCAGTCGTGCAGAATGGCCTGGGGTGCAGGGAGAGCATCACAGCTCCCCCACTCCTCTATCTATTGCCCCATCTATTGGGCTCTCCCTCCATTTCTGTGCAGATGTCTGAACTATAACACCCTACATAAATACCTGCTGCAGTAGCAGGCTAAATCTGGCAAGAGAAGGTTGCAAAGAGAGGGATGAAACACTGGCTCCTTAGTTAAGGTCAAGGCTGGGATGTTTCTGTGGATACACCAGACACAGTTTCACAGTTCATCACACATTCCAGAATGGGTTTATAATATGCCACATATCTTCCCAATAGATACAGCCTTTCAGAGGGAAACCATACCCCAGAACACACTCAGTTCCATATAACCAACAGATTCTAACCAGAGTCCCTAATTCGGGGGCTGGAATTCCTTAAGCAGGTGGTCAAGTTCTGCAGTTCAGTTCAATCACCTACAGAAGGAGCCCACATTTTTTAACATGGCCACCTCCAGGAAAAGTGTAAGTGATCTCCCTCCAACCTCCACTGGTGGGACCTACACCCTCGTAATTTCTGTGTCCTTTTTGCAGAATTCTCAAAACAGTTCTGTGGATCTATTTGATCTGAGTCGGGGTGAAATCCCTCAATTACTATAGTATGTGTCTGTCAGAAGAAAGAAGCAATACCTTACTTTTATGCACTTTGACCAAGGAAATGCATGATGACCTTAGGTGGTTCCAAGGAAAAAGATTCTTAGGCATTTGAAAAAGTGTAGTCAGAGTGGAAGAAATAGAATAAGTCCATTTGTCAACATGAGAATGTTTAGATTTATGAGAAAAATATAAGTTATTCTAAATATACCTCAAAGATGCAGTATGCAGCAAGTTTTGGTGGTTTGGGGTTTTGTTTTCTTTAGTTTGTTTTTTAATTTAAGGTCCATTTCACCATATTTGCAAAGTCAGTTTTTAATCTTACAGTTTTCTGCCAACACAGAAATTCAGGCTTGTACAACACCTTTTCCCAGGACATGAAATTCAAACATCTTCTATTAAACACTTTTGAAAGTTACACCCAAAAATAATTTAAAAATAATAAAAAAGTAATTCAAAGTGAAATTTAATCAGATATGTTTTCCATTATAAAAGAACAGAAATGTGTGCCACATATTTTAAATGCTTATGGAACACACATTTGAATTATGGGATACACGTGAATCGAGTACTATGACTGATACCTCAATTGGAAAAAAAACCAGATAGGTAGGTCCTTTGACAATGCCAGAGCCAGAATGCAAACCAGCCATAAACATTTTCTTTTTGCCCCCAGATTTAACAGCATTGTTTGCAACAAAGGACTTCAGAAGAGCAATCATTCAACATGAAAAAAGAGAAAATATGTCTCCTACACAAACTGAGAAACAGTCATCCTGTGACATGAGTGCTCACCTGCAGCAAAGTATTTAATTCTTGGGATCCATGATGACAGGTGAGAAAAATTAACTTAAAATGTGCATAAGAAATCACAAAAGCAACTGGATTCCAGTGTGGCAAGCATTAGAAAACTTCAGCTAACTTTGAGATTTCAAACTTTGGTGCCTACAAGAACAGCAGTTTGAACACCATGAGCATTGCCCAGTACTTCTATTTCTGTACACACATGTTCAAATATAACAGTGGAGAAAATCTGTAAATCAATCTAAAACCACCCAGTCTTCATATGTTGGGCTAGGTATGGATTGAAAAATCACTCTAGCAAGCAGTGGTGCAGAGTTAAAAATACTTAGACAAAAAAACTAAAGAAAATAAAAATATTTGGCCATTTTGTCTGAAAAATCTTCAGTGCCCTTGGTCATGCAGTGAGAAATACAAAAAAAAAAAAGGTATTAATAGTAAAAATGCTTGATGTGCTTCCAAACAATGTTTGAGTGGAAAGAGCAAGGGATTGACCTCCCAGAGTAGCAATTAAGGGGAAGGAAGAAAAAGCCTAATAGCAGCCTAATAACCTAGCCACAGCATGAAGGACAAAACCCAAAATATCCATGTATCCTTTACGTGAAGGACAGGCTCATAAGTCCATCTCTGATAAAGCTTATTGTGCTGAGCAGCAGGTACCTTTTAACTGGAAAAGGATTTGCAAACTGAAAAGAGACTGAGGTAAAGCAAGCTCTAGGAAGTCTAGAAAACACAAAAAGTTAAATATGGACACCCCTGGAACAATACACAACAGATGTAGAGGCTAGAGGGGGTACAGGTATTTAAAAGATTTCTGAGGTGAAGAATTCTGAAAGGTTTTAGAGAACAGAGAGAACTGAAATAAAAATATCTAAGTGAGAAAAACAGGTCTGAACATCATGGAAAGCTTCTTGACACCAAGATTATTCTCAGAGATATTTAATGTTCATGGTGGCAGCCTTTTTCAGCAGAACCAAAGTGTGGAAATAACCTCCTAAGAGATTTTGAGATTCCCAATGGCACATGCATTTGTATCAAGACTGAATAAGACAGTGCTGCATGTACAAGAGAAGCAATTCCACACTGGCAAGGAGAGGATTAGATGACCAGCAATAGCTACCATGATTGCAGTTGTTAAAGACAATTTGCAATAAGCTATTGATAGTCAGTGCTAAACTTTTATTTTATGAAGTACAGGCACGGCCTTGCTTCATTTCAAGGATGCTGCATCTTTCAGAAACTTTCGTCATGAGTTTTGATCAAGAGATCAATAAAACAAAATATAACAGAAGCAAACAAAACCACAAGCATATGTCACCAGCTAACATTAATGATAACCCCGATGCAAAAAAAAAAAAAAATGGGTCCTTCCTCCACAGAAGGAAGCTTTGTCAAAAGCTTAACATTATAACACAGAAATAGACAGAAATAACTCTATATTTCTCTGTATAGAATAGTAAAATGTCTTTGCTTAAGAAACAAGAACACTTATTTCTGCTTCAAATTTGCATTTTTATTTTCTGATGGTACTTGCAGTCTTTTTTACTTGAAGTGCAGAAGACACTATAAACACTAACAGTGTCAGTCTGGAATTATGTACTTATTCCTGGGGAGAAGTAAAGCAGGAAAACTTCTACACTTCTGTCAACTCCGGTTGTTGACAGTTGAACAATTTAGTAGTTCTCAGCACAGGAGCAGTTGCAAATTCTGGGAAAAGAAGGTTGCTAAGGTTCCCTCTCACTCTGCAAGTGGAATTTTCCACTTTATATAAATACTATTTTTGTCAAAGCAATTCGTACAGAGTCATGCTACCACTGCACATGAAATGGAAAGTTCCACAGCTGTAAGGAAACTGGGAGCTTTTGTTCATGGAACACTTTTATTTTCCTGTGAGGGACAAACCTGTGTCATAGTCAAAAGCAGCATTGCTTATCTTCGCCGTAATACAAGATTTACAATTTTATTCCTAAATATCAGTTGGATCTGATTTTAAATGCTAATTTTCCATAATGCATTCCTAGCAAAGTTCATGATGAAACACCCTGAGCACAGCTGCTGGTTGCCATGTCCCTTACATCCACTGTAACAATTAGTATGCATGCAAAGCACTGTGAGCTGAATCAGCAAAAAGCTGCAAGCTTTCATTTAGGGACATTCGGATTTGTGCAAGTGGCAACAAGCAAGATATCTATCAAAGAATTTATATTTACTCTTTCTAGAGTGATAGCAACTTTCAGCTATTATTACTACATATATCAAAGCATTTTGATTAAAACCTGATCATTGAATCATGGAAAGTAAGGCTAGACAATCTCAAGTCATCCAATCCATATCTAGATAAAATAAAACAAGAATTCTACCTTAAATATACAATGGCAGTCAAACACCATGTTATTTGAAAATCACTTTACTATAAATAGCACTCAGAACAGGGGGGGGAAAAAAGTACAGGTAAGTGAAAAGCTATCAGGAGAAGAGGAAAAAAATGAGTGCTACTGGCTCCATGGAATTTGGTCTATTTTCTCTACACGTGTGTATCTCAAAAAAAATCATACCTCTTAACAGATCTATTCACAAGAAGCTACAAAAATCCCTAATACATGACACAGTTAAAGGAATGGACCAGAAGATTATGTGTATTTGCAGAATAAATAGAAAAGAATGACAAATGTCAGGATCTTGCTCATAGTCTAGAACTTCAATTACTAAAAAGAAAATATAGAGGAAAATATTTAGAAAGATCACAGCTGTTAATTATGCAGAATAATTGATGGAATTGTAACAATTGCTTAGGCATTTCAAGGTTCCTCCTTCAGAAGCAACTAGATGTTGAAAGACCTTGATGCTGGTAAGAGCAATATAGACATATATGGACCACCTTTCCCTGAAGACCTGCAATCCCACTGCTCCATGTTTTGCTTATGCTGGAAAAGCTATAGTTACAAAAGTATAAATATACATTTGGCTTGCAAAGAAAATTGTCACTGGTAATAAATCACAGAAAAAAAAACCCAACTACATGTAGCTTTCAGTTTTCAGAAGAGTTTATAGGGCTGGACTTAAGGACAATAATAGCTTTGCTTGTAGATTGAACTACTTACAGAATCAGTGAGATTTAACACATACAACATGTCAAAGGAGAAATGCTCCCCAAAAGATTCAAGCAAAGGGAAGAGGACTAAAATGGGATATAAAATTTCACTGATTGAGTCAACAGATTTGATTTCACAGAACGGAGCCTGCGTGGATACTGACTTCAGCAGGCACTGCTCAGTTTGAGGCCAGGCCAAGGTTACCTGATGGCCTTCAGTTCCTAATAGAGACATACATTTGGCAGCTTTACATACATGGCTGTCCTCCTCAGGAGAGCAAACAGTACAGAGAAACCTCCAGTGCCTGCATTGCAACCACTGTGCTGAAGGGAGCCTGTCAGTCTCAAGAGCTGCTGTTATCCTGTCTCTCATTAAAAAAAGTTCATTTCATTAAGTACCCTGGCAAGTACAGATCCCCACTTCCAGTGGCCCATATCAATTAATCTCATCAAGAAGGTTTGCCCAAACCCACTTCACTCTTAAACAGATTCCCACCATCCTCTCATCTTGTTCTGCTTTACAGATAGTTGAATGTATGAGAAAAATGAATGAGTAGGTTAAAAGTAAAACCTACCAAACTCATGCCACTGGTGAATTTCTCTGCAGTGCCTTTCAGCTGAGAGGCAAGCACAAGTTTTCTTGGTTGCTGACATCAGTGATGTGCTGGCAGCACAGCTGGTAGAACATGCAGGGTGCCTGGTATCTCTCCTCAGCACCACGTGCCCCGGGTGTTGGTGGCTCTCACAGCAAAGCAGGAGACCTTGCCCTGAGGGTCCCCACCCCACCCACGGTGCACTGCTGTCCCGAGCCTGCTCCTGTAAACCCTTCCACTGGTCATCACTGCAGCTTCACACAGACTTCAAGCCATGATCTGGAAGAGATCCCTTGTAGAGAGCCACATCAGTTCTGACTATAGAGATAACTTTCTGAAGCGGTCGATGTTTTGAAAGAGACGTATTTGCACAAACTTAAAAGAAAATAGGAAGAAATAAGCAAGACAAAAATTTCATTAGTTCAGTCAAACTCATACTGGACTTTTCACAAGAGCTGTTAACACCAAGTACTAAATGGCTTGTAACAATGCTCTCCTTTGAAATGTTCCAGTGTTAACCACAACAGTGGCTGCATTGCTCCTTTAAGCTGATCTGGTCTCAAACTGTACAGCAGAAGAAACTGGGAGAAAAAAAAAAAAAAAAAAGAGAATAAATGCTGTAAGATCTCAGCTTAAATTTTGTCACACAACACACTGACATATGAAAGGCTGACGACCTAGATTAGAATTTCAGTTTCATTAAGAGTGTTAAGGAAGTCTGAATAACTGGGAACTTAAAAAACTGTATTATTTTATTTGAATTAAATGCATGCTTTGGGTTTATCTACACACTTTGAAAACCAAAAGACTTCTCAGAAAGCTTTCATACCTGAAACAAATGAAAACAAATAAGG
Source organism: Rhipidura dahli (assembly GCA_013399225.1). Taxonomy (NCBI): domain Eukaryota; kingdom Metazoa; phylum Chordata; class Aves; order Passeriformes; family Rhipiduridae; genus Rhipidura; species Rhipidura dahli. Next base: position 1,010,570 of record VXAC01004813.1, read on the forward strand.
AAATCAAACTTTCAGCAAGAGTTGGATGTGTTTCATGGTGCAAGCAGGCTAAATTATTATAATACAACAGATTAAATAAAGTACACACATATTATCTTCATTAAGAAAGGCACAAGCAGGTGTAAGTGGAGCCACAGGTAACCAAGAACCACGTGAGTATCCTTCCAGTTCTCTGAAGTCTAAAAGAGACATCAGATCCTGTGCTGCTGCCAGTGAATGAAGCTGCTCTGTTTGTCTGCATTAAAATAGGGTTTGTTTGATGCTGCCAAGTAAGCTCTGGAGAACAGCTGGTTGCACTTTCCATCCTCCATCTTTCTCATAAAGGAGAAAAGCCTTCTTTGATAACAGACAGTTCCAACAATGGGGAACCCTGCATTCAATAAATGAGGTGAGACTTCTACAAAACACAGAGCACTAACATAATACTTTTACTGGAGAAAGTGACACTCAAATTCAGCTATTCAAGATTCCAAAAGGTGTCTTGGTACACACTGCAGTGACAGCATGCATACATACATATTAAGAGGCAGAATTCCCACTGTACATCCAGCACCAGCAGTCAATATAGATTTGTCAAATATCAGACAAAAATTACTTAAAATAATAGAGTTTTATTTTAATTAACACATCTCTCACAACTTTTTCTTAAGAATGGATAATAAGGAATTATTTAGCACGTCTCTACATAAAAACTACTATAAATCCTATTCTCCCTGCTTTAACATCAATCATCCTTTTTTAAAATTTTTTTCATAGTTGGTTTCCAGCATTAGTCTCATCAGTGTTCAGTCTGACTTTCTCATGGCTTTTCCCCATGAATTATTTTCAATTTCACATGTCAGTAAAACTTCCAAATCCCTGACACCATGAGATTAAGATCAAAAATTGATGATAATTCCACCCCAATCCCTTTTTTATTATTTTTAAGAAAAGCATTTTCTCTCTTCTTTTATAACATATTTCCTTTTTAAAATCAACACTGAAGTTAGAAGAGAACTTTAATGTTTATCCCTTTTAGGAGCTGACCCCACCTTTCTAAAGCAGCTCTTGTTCTCTGTTCCATCAAGAAACTGAGGAGAAAGCTTGAGCTGCTCTCCAGGTGGAAGAGATACAAAGAGCTGTACATACAAAGAGCTCTTCACTTTTCATGCAATTTGCTCCATTAGTGAAGGTAAACCACAGTTTTGAATTTTAAAGCAGGACCTCATGTATAATTTATAAAAACTGCCAATTGCATCAACCTTACTTTTTCTGGTGTATTTTCTGCTTCAAAATGTCCCATGCTCCATGCATTTTATACTTCAGCCATAGGTGCAGTATCAATTACTGGCTGTAAGTGACCCTGCACTGGCATCCATTTTGTTGCTATCAACAATCACTTGAATGTTACAGATTTTTGGCTGACAACATCACCTACTGCTTTGTTGTCACACTTAAAGTTGCCATAGAGACAAAAGAACAGCTGAATAGCAATCTTAATGCTGGAGAAATGGTTATTCCTTAGTAATAGGATGCTACTTGCCAGTGCAGAGCCTCAGGTTCTAATGGAAGTTATTTTCAATAGAAAGTTTTTTTGAGTCAGAGCCTTGCTCAAAAAAAAAGAAAAGAAAAGAAAAAGACAAAAGAGCCTTGTGTTTGCTCCTGCCCACTGTAGTTCTGCTGGTAATGAAGAGGCAAAGGAGACTGTCTCCCTGCTGTGGCACAAGAGATAAACACAGCAGAAGTTTACTCCAGCCCCATATCCTGAAGGATAAAACAGTCACTGCACAAAGACCCTTACCTTATTCTCTCTTCTTATGTATATATTTTCTCTTCTTATGTCTCAAAATGGGTGGGAATAAGGAAGTCTCATGCTTCATCTTCCTCACCAAGTAAAGTGCTTCACCACCTCATGCAAAGTGCTGCTTCATCCATAGGAACACAACACAACCTAGGGGAAAAAAATCAAGGATCCCCTCCTTGAATTTTTTCCTCTAGCCACACAGATCTGCTTTCTCTCCAGTACAGCCCTTCCTGTACAGACTGTGTGCAGCAGCAGCTCACACTAACAGCTGAATCCCACTCCTCTCTGCTCACAGCCCATTAACTCATGTTACAGTATCACTTCCACTGATGCCAACTGAGGGCACTCAGCCCTCGGATACGTTGCTCCTTTCAGATTCCAGTCCTAGGTTCTGAAATCCTTCCATCTCCCCACAACCCCTGCTCCTGAGGAGACAGAATGCGTGAGATCAAAGTGATACTTTTTCTATCTTAAATCCTGTTGTTGAGGAGTCAGAGAATTTCTGAAGATAATTATAAATAGCAGATTATCCCTGGTTTGGTACAAGCAAAATGCAATAAATCAGAACCTTATCCTGCAAAGCCATCCTACAGACAAAGCAAGCAGCTGTCAGGGACAGCTGAAAGAATATTTTCCTATCCAAGGGCCTTCCCCTCACCCTCAACTGGACATGCCCTGCTCCCAACACCTTAGTGGCATCGTGAAGATGCCTACACAAAGCCTATTCCCTATGCCTGATCCTTCCCCAGCAGCAGGAGCAGCATTAACCCCTCAATTTCCTGCTCCATGAGCAGACCCTGACTCGTCTGTTCCCACAAGGTTCAAGATAATACAGTCAGGAGGAATATTCTAGCAAGTAGTAGGGGATAATGTAGAAGAGAAGGAGGAAAACTGAGATCCAAGTGGTTCTTTCTCCTCCTCACCGGGCCTCCCTGCTGAAAGACTCCTGCCTGCCCTTTCCCAGTCACTGAATTTTCTCACCCCCTGCCTCTGCCCCCCACGGCCCTGGCATCCCACTTGAGGCTCCTTCCACCTCTGCCATGGCCTCTTGTGAACCCTCAGCTTTCGACAACCTGGCCTCTGTGCCAAAATACATTCTGTGGGCACTTCAGAAAGAACACTTCACACTGACAATCATGAGCTTTTGCTCACATTGGACAAAATCTGCTTTTATTAAGAAGCCTTGAATTGACTTTGGAGCTCACACAGGAGCAAAAATATTAAATGTTAATATATGAAAGGGCAGGCAGGCTGTAACAGTGGAGGTCTGTTCCTCCAGCTTGGGAGTTTCCAGCTGAGTGAGAACATTATAATAATAAACTGAAATTAAACACACAAATTGATTCTAGTTTAACTAATTCTCTGATCTATAGAAAAGGTGCTTAATGTGGAAATAAAGTTCTTAAAACCACTGCTTTTTGGTTCTTTTGAGCAAATAATTTTCAATCAGTTGAGGGAGAAGAAGATACAATTCAGCATCTCAGACATCACACATCTAGGGGCTAAGGGACATGATGCAAACAATCACAACAACAAACAAAAGGAGTAGGATAAAAAAAGGAACTTTATCCAAAAGGAGGCAAGACAATATTTTAAATGACCTCCTTGCCCACTCTCAGCAGTTTCACTGGTCCAACCTCATCTTTGCCTCAGCAGTTCCTGCTCTAGGCTTATTCAACCACACAAAGATTGCACAGCTTAGACAAGTCACCTGGGCAGGTGCCCAGCAAGACAAGAGCTCGTTTCAAAAAGAGAACTTGCTCTCTTCTCATGCAGGAGAGAGGCAGCAGCCCCCTGTGATAGGGATGCCCAACAACAGCACCCAATGCCCCACTGGAAGAGCATCCCTCAGGGGCAGCAGGAGGCTGAGACCTGGGCACTGCCCCACCCAGGCAGCAGCAACTCCCAGATGCTGAGTCTGAGCCAACACACAGCTCCAGCTACAGACAGAAAAATGCACATCACTGCTGACAGACTGCCAAGCCCAATTCCACACCTCTCTGAAAGGGAGAGGTGAAGGGAAATGACAAATCTCAATAGTAATTATCATAATAATCACAGAATTAACTAGGTTGGAAAAGAACTTTGAGATCTCTAAGTCCAACCTATGACCAAACACCACCTTGTCAACTGGACCATGGCACTAAGTGCCACATGCAGTCATTTCATAAACATCTCCAGAGATGGTGACTCCACTACCTCCCATGATGATGAAAATAATAATAATAATAAACCACAATGACATTTCTGATCCCTGTGACCCCATGGTCAAGCCTGAATGGAAGAGAAAGAAGTCCACACACCATGAAATGAGGTAAAACTCAAATGGAAAAGGAAACAAGTTAAGTAGCAGCCTCACACTCAGTCCCAGTGGTATTTTTACCAAACATGTTTGGAATTGCTCTCACCTTGGGAGCAAAAAAAATCTCCCCAAAACACACTTTAAAGAAATGTGTGATGGGACAGGAAATAAAAGGTTTCAATTTAAAGGGTTATATGGAAAGACTATTTAACAGGGAAAAGACTTTTGGAAAAGAATTTTCAATGAAAAAATTCTAGCTGGAACTCAAAAAGAAATAAAGCAAGAAACTGATAATTTCAAGGATAAGTTGCATTTGAAGATTAACACACATTCATAACATATGAGGCATGTGCAAGGGTACGTATTTAAAACTTAATAGCTATTCATACAAAATAGTTGCAAAGTACACTCTACTAGCATCTATGTGAAGCATTGCTTAATTTATTTAGGGAAACCTGAGAAAAAAACATACAAAAGGCATACAAATTTTTCAAAGTATGAATCTTTCTTTCACGTGGCTGAAATGACTGTAAGCTCTTGACTTGCAGTGCTACCAGTTTGCCTAGTATTTCAGTCCCTATATGTCTATTTTAAATACCTTAAATAAAGAACAATCTGGATAAACTGGGACGAAGGAGTAGGGCTCTCAGACTCCACAAGTGCAAAGGGAGAACAGCATTTAAGACAAACAGTAAATAGAGGTCAAATACATAAGGTTTTAAAAGGTATCAAATCAAATAATGAAAACAAAGAAGGGTGCAGAAACTGGCAAACACAGCCATAGATCATCCAGCAACTTCTAGCAACAACCACTAAAAGCAGAGATTTAACTGCTGTCTTGCTGTATTAGCTAAGAAGTTCTTTGCTGCACTAGTCTGTGAGAAGGTGACTTCCTTGGTGGGAAGGCACAGATGTGGGAAGCCTTTCCCTCAAGAAGTCTGGCAGAGAGAAGCTGCAGTGCTGCCGGGAGCAAGGAGCCCTGGGCAGAGCATGGAAAAGCTGCCACAGCCACCCTGCAATGTCCTTGCAACATCTCAAATTAAGAAACCTTGCTGCCCTTCTACAAAGTCCATCTTTCATCTTTTTGACCCTATTGGTGTGAACAGTCATTCCAGACGCAATTTAATTGGAGTTTGTATATTTTCTCAGAGGTCAGTAGCAGATACATTATTATTTATGTTCATGTTTCCTTAGAGAATTAATCCTTAGGGTGTCATGGTTTTAAAATTTTGATGAAAGGCCTTAAAACTCCCCATGGATTTGTAGTCATAATTGACAGTATTACATAACTTTTAAGTACAGAATGACTCACAATTGGATACAAAATACTGACTTTGTAGAAATTTTGTTATGCTTCTTAATATTTCTTACACTTTCCTTGCTCTAAGTGTCTAGGATTTCAATTCCTGATGTTTGGATTTACAAGAAGCAATTCCTATCTTTCAAGTAGAAGCATTTCCTTTGTTTAATTTTAAAAAGTAAAGACGGAACTGAGATCCTCTTTTTTTTTTAGATTTGCTTAACTACATCTCAAAGTCCTGCTCAGGCAGCTATAACAGAAGGATTTCCCAAATCTTAAAACTAGCTCTCCAACTAGGAGCAAAAAAACCACTGGTTTGCAGACTCAGAATGTTAAATGTATCTGGATGAATCTTGTCTATTTAGAGCAAGTATTAGAAAGTTTTAATGTGCGTTCTGTGGTTAGTTTTTCTGTAATTAGCTCACCCTCCCAGTTCCCAAAAGCTGCTCATTCCTTTTAACTCATAATGCTACTCAGATCCTGGTAATGTAGCTTTGAAACATTAAGACTATCACTAGCTCTTAAGCAGCACACCCAGTATGGGGTAAGCCTTTCATTTCATTGGCATCCTGTAGAAAGAAATGGGTTATTTGGTTTTTGTTTGCTTGCTTGTTCCACTGTTATTAAGCTGCAATAGGATCCCACCCCGTTCATTATTTGATACTATTTCTCAATGGCCAAACTTCAACAGGGGCTCAAAAAGTAACACGATAGCACTCCTAATGTCCTAAGAGCAGCCTGCTAAAGCAGTAAAGTGATACCATTTACAGCTGCTGGAACTAAGCATTTGGCTTAAAGACCTCTCATGTAATGAAACGAGTTTCAGAGCACCACAAACACACAGAGAATGCCACCAAAAGCAGCTCCCAGGCTGCTGCACGCAGGGGAACAGCAACACCCAAGTGGCAGAATAACCAGTGTCACCCTTATGATCCTGGTGACCAGGACACAACCAGGGACTAACTCCACTGCAGGGAAAGCACTGCTCAAAAGGTATCTGTGAGTTGACTTGAAATAGACCATTTTTAAATAAATATTTTAATGATGTTATTGAGACTCTTCAGTGCAACCAGAGAACATCATTCCTACCTCTAATGCCAGGATTAATTTAAAAGGAAATTACTACCTGAACCTCTCGGTGCACCACAAATGTTTGAGGCATAAATACTGTAAGCAAAGAGTGTCCCTTGGTTTGATACACTGTGGCTATAATTAGGAATGACGAGATGGAAGAAATGAATGGTATTTCAAAAGCTTAATATTGGGAAAACCAATATCCAAAGCAATCTACTCAATAAAGCAAAAGAAGAGTGACCCACGGGAAAGGCAGGAAAACCAAATATCTTAGGACTTTTAAAGGAAGACCGGAAAGTAATGAAATTAATGAGTGCAGCCTATTTTCATGTGTTTCAATATGTTTCACTTGTATTTCAATTGTATTTTTAATATTAAAACTTATAAAATGTATTTCAAATGTGATAATTACCATAATTTTAAAATTTAAAGAGCACAGAGACACAGAGTAATTATATAGTCTCCAACACTACTGATCTTGAAGTATATTCCTTACTATTGAGTATGCTCAGTGAAAAACTGATTAATTTTGTTCTACAGCTAGAGTTCTACTTAATCAGAAATGTACATCACTCCCCATGGACTCCTTTGCACTCAAGATGCAAAACTAAAATTAAAATACCCCCCTTTCAAGAATTTACTTATCTTTCATTTAAATTGGACAAAGACCAAGTTTTGTGGATTGCTGATGCTCTTTCTATTCTCACACATGCTCTTGTCCATTAGATTAATTCTGCTAGCCTCAGAGCAATCACACGAGTAAAAAAATAAACCTTGAGCAAGGCAGCCACAATACTCTGAGCTGCAGCATGAACCCTGTGAGAGTGTGACCTGCAGCACATTAAGCAGCTGATAGGCAGTGGAGATGGTGGTCAGCCTTTTGTTTTAAAGCACGTCAGAAATACAACACACCACTTCAGAGCTCAACTCCTCATTCCACTGCAGCAAGCAGCAAAGCTTCCAGGAAAACCAGCATCACAAGATAAAGTTTTAAAGGTAAGGACAACATTCACAGGGAACCTTCTAAAACCTGGTCATTCAGCTTTATAGCTCAGCCCTAACCATAAACTATAAAAAGAATGGGAACGAGAGACCAACACCCTACTCCCTCACCTGCCAGCATTCCCTACATCTTCTACTGGATGAACAGCTACTCTTTCATTGCTATGAAAATCACACAAGCACAGAATTAAATTTTCAGTTAAACTATAGGATTGAGTCTATCCTTATTCCTCAATCTTTACAAAAGCTTTAAACATTTTAAATTACTCTCTTTTCGCGTGCTCTCTTGTTTTGTTGTGCTACTACCTGTCACTCCAGGAAGTTGCTGCTAAATTTTCAAAGGCCATTTCAGAGCTACTTTTTGGACCTTTCTACCTCTTTAAGCTGTGCCACCACAACACGGTGACAGACTTTAACGTATAGTATCTCAAGTCACTGAAAAACAGGTGTTGATATCAAAAAACTGATTCATTTTTGCACTGGAAATAAAACATGGGAATCAACCTAATAGCATGCCTGGAATTATTGACAAACACTACTAAGAAATAGCCACCTTTTCAGAATTCTTCAAATTTGGTTTCTACCCTGAAGTAAACCTAAAAGCCCTGAAGCTCCAAAAGAAAAAAAAAAAGCAAACCAACCCACCATCTAAAAAAGCCAAGGAATGTAGACAAAACTGTATGTTTGCATAACCCATTTTTAAGTAATCACTGGATGTTGCTTTATAAATATATCACACTTTCTAAAGGAAAAGCTGATCTGTGGCTGACTTATGTGATAGCCTCATGCTGTAACTATTGTATTCTGCCCCTTAGTGTCAGGAAGGCCTCCTAATAGATGGCAGCAAGAACTACTTTCCTAATAACACTGTAGGGCTGTATTCCTAAGCAATCCTAAGAAACATAAAAGTAATTTATGTCTCCAGAGTCTGCAATACTTGTAATTGTATTTCTAAATTTATATATTATATACAAGATTATGTTACAAATCAGTTTATTCACAAGAGCGAACAAAGAGTACTTTATATTGAAAAAAACTATAGAACTGTATGATAAGTTTCACATTTTTGGGGGGCAGTGTTTTGTTTTGGAGTTTTACTTATATCAGCCTTTTCTCAATCAATCAAAATAGGCTATTCTACAGGCTTAGGACACCATTCCAAGCTGTTAAGCAATGTGGTTTGTGTAATAACCATATTGGCTGAAAGGTATGGCTGAGTGATTTACTGAGCAAAAACAAGAAATACAGGACAAACTTGGGCATTCTTTAGCATTGGGCAAATGCCTTGACATTTAACAGTGCGTGTATTGTTCTGCAGTGACAAAGGGGAAGAGTTCAAAAAGCAGTTTTCTTTCCTCCACTCTGAAAGTCTCTCTTTTTATACAAGCACCACACAAGCACAGCCATACAAGCAAGGTGCTAAAAATGAAAGTGATGTAAAATGAAGTTCTGTGTGGACATGGCCAACAGGTGGATTTTTAAAATAACATACAGGAAGTAGTCTGTGTTAATCATGGTGAGATCCAGTGAGCTGCTTCATCCCTTGAGGATAACTGCACTTATCACTGTCATACCACTCCCTTCCTCTTCAAAAGATGCAATCTGCTTTAACAGGGAACACTGGACATTGGTTTGGATTTATGCCTGAAGGGTACATACAAAAGTTCTTTGGGGAACTGCCCTTTGAAACACGGAAGACTGAGGCGCATTTCTCTTTGATAATAACTGTTAATGAAATTACCTAATAAACAGAAATTTCAATCACAAAGACTACAAAACCAAAATTGGTTTCATGGTATAAGCTGAATTTCACTGTCTGGTTTGTATTACTACAACAGGCAACACATTTAACTAGGAGGTCTGCACACTGCATTTTATTGCAAGACCACATTTCTCGGTAACTCATGTCAGTCTATTAGTTGAAATTTTCCTTGCCTAGTTCAAATTTCTGTTATTGCTTTAAATTTCAAGTCACTTCTGAGAACAGCTATCATAACTTAAGTGCATATGAGTTTGAACAAATTAAAACTTATAGATACTACCCAATTAAGATCACCTGATGCTATCCACTGCAATGGACTCTTAAAATTTTTAGGGAATTTCTCATATCTTTAGTGACTGTTGATATATGAAAGAATTTTCTAAGCCTGTCCACCTAATCTTTGGTTTATTGATGTACCTTCTGATGTGCTGAAATCATCTTTCCCTACCCTCACCTTTGCCTCAGAGAGATTCCAACAACTTCCCAGAAACTCTGACCAGCCTCTGAAAGGAGCATGCTACTTCTAAAGCTCATTCCATATCCACCACCTTGACACACCTGGTTCTACAACCACTGCAACAGTGAAAAACACCACCAGGGTAAGAGAATAAAATATCTACTCTCAAACCCAAAACATTTAGCACAGCTTCAGTACCCCAGTTGCCTCCTCTAATTCCAGTGGACAGGCTTTTCCCAGGGCTTTGGACACAGGCAAGTCATTCTGTCAACCATTCTCTGTAGGCAGAACATGTGACCAGCAATTGTTCCTACCCACTGAACTGAGGGAAAAACAGTATTTTTCTGAGTTCTCACTGGAAGGATACTGAAATCAAGAGGTACAAAGACATGTTTAGCTTCTTCCTATAAGTTCCTGGATTCAGCAACTTTTTGCTTGAATTGAAAATTAACTTTTGTTGTGATATAATAATACTAAGCCTGTAGGTCAGAGAATAACAAGAAATAAAAGTATACTGTCCCCTGTCCTTTCTTGTCCCTTTCTGGTTTGCACTGAGGTCAGTGTGTTCTTCCCTTTACCTTCCCGCCCACAGTGAGGACAAAATTCTCCCTAAAGGCACACAGGACAAGCAAATCAACATGACAGCAAAGAATTAAAGAAATATGTAAGTTAATCATACATAAAGAAACTCTTTTTTTCTGCAAAGCAAGCTGTATCAGGATCAGATTTTTCTTTAACTAATGTTCATTACAGTCTCACCAAAACACTATCGAAAGACCTGATCAAAATCCCAGAAATTAAAGCAGGAGAAAACTGTTCCAAATATAACACACTAAAAAAGAATCCCTTCTTTTAATTGCACAACTCCAAACCATGGCCAACAAGGTTCTGCAGAAGTCAAGCCAAACCCATCCCCAACCAAGCCAGCCTAACTAAAAGAAAGTTGTTGTTCACAGAGATCCTACCTTCTTCGACCAGCTAAACCAAATTCTGCAGCAGAGTGCGCTGCTTGTCTCTGTGTTCTTTACTCTATTGATTGTTGTGTAAATATTAGGCTTCCTGCTTGTGGAGAAACTACTGCAAAGTTTCTTTCAGGTCTGTTTGCACATTTCAAACTTGTGCATGTTTTAGAACAAGGAAGTTTATGTAACGCTCCTGAGAAAGTGCAGTACATCACGGCTCATTTTAATTCAGGTATGAATACATGACACAGATGAATTCACAAAACACTCCTTTCATCTGAAATTTAAATAGTAACCCTTTTTCCCCTGAAGGTTTAAGCAGCTTTAAGTGATGAAATGATTATATTTTCCTGATTTTTTAAAGCAGTACTGGATTGAAACAGCTTTGGATGAATCTTTCCTAAATTTATTCAAATATGAATACACCATCAACCATAAGGATATTTGAATAAGTCATTCCAAAAGATGTCAATGCTCTACAGCCATAGAATATAATTTTGAAATTTGCTCAAAGCATTTTAGTATTACAGCACATAAAAACATCTTCTCCTCAAAGGCCAAATTTTCAAGTACTGAACAAACCCAAATATTTGTTCGCAAAATCAAGAAATCTGCACATGCACCTGGGGTATTCATCTATCTAAATGCAAACTTTTGACAAATTTTATTTGCAAAATGTTCACTACCAGTGCTGCATTACTGAAATTTTTGCTTATCTGTGAAGCTGGTTTCATCTTTCTTTTTAAATTACTGTCTTTAGGAGAGATCATTGGGAAAGTGAGCGCAAACTACTTCTGTGCATATGAATTACTCTTTTTTACTCAGACACCTCCCTCTAGTTCAGAGTCCTGTTCCAACACCTTTTTCCAGGACCCTTTCTGACCCCCACTGTGACTGTCCTGTGACTCAGATCCTGTGCCTGCTTCCTCGAAAGCAGGGTCAAGGTAGTGCTTGACTACCAGAATGGGTCAGACATTTTCCCTCCTCTGCCAGCATTTGCACTGCTCAGCTCTTGCCAGAATTTGTAACTTACTTGGTGCCCAAGTTTCCAAGTTTTATTTGGTTTCCATTCTCGACAGATTCTCTCTCTTGGTTAACAGAGCTGCATGTTCTGCATAAAGTAGTTTTGATGGGTTAAAGCTGGAATTTTTTTTTGGTTGGTTGAGTTTGGTTGGTTTGTTTATTTGTTGTTCACTGGGGTTTTCTTTTTGGTTTGTGTATTTGTTTTCCTGATTATTTTTTTATTTTTGAATAGACAGAATTTTCTCTTTTGCTTTCATCCCAGTCCAACTGTCCCCAAAGGCTTGATGCCAGATTTTGGACTCTCACTTCTCTCTCTCAGCTAAGAAACCATTTCTGGGCTTGCCAGCTGCTAGGCAAAGCTGCAGACAGATGATGCCTGACCAGCACAGACTGCCCATTGCCTATGCCTTGTCTCCCAGGAGACAGGAACCACCCAAGATTTTTGGGCTGTCTGCACTGCCCAGCAGAGTGGCCCATTCTGTGGGCTCTCAGATAAGCCAGGCTGGGAAGCCAAAGAGAAATGGGAATCTAGACATTACCATGATAATGGCAGCACAGGGAAATCGTGTCTAGGGATGTTTCACAAAGCATCTTGAGGCTGCATGGAAGATGTGGATTGCTCCAGTTTCAGATAGAATTAACACATTTCTAAACAGAGATGGCTGAAATCAAGTAAAAGAACAACAGGAGCAACCAGATTTCTCTCAGGCTTCTCTGTTAAATCTGCTACAATGTGTATTTCTGTGCAATACAGCAAATTACTATTGTGTCTGTATCTGAACACACAAAATGACAAAGAAGCAAAAGTCTAGAAAAAACAGAAAACCATTCCCTACAAAAAAGAATCCAGCACCCAAGGTATAAATCTATGATCATCAAAGAAAACATAGAAATGAGGTCACAGACACATATATGGAGAGAAAAAGGATAAGGGAGAAATTCTAATGAAGTAGCTGTATTAGCAGTCCTGAAGCACATACAAACATGCAAACTAATTTGCTGAAATCTCAATGCAACCAGACTAAGCTAAATTCTGCACTAATGTTAAATTCTGCTTCACAAAAACACCTCTCCACGCCATTGTCTTGACCTTAGAAAGTTAAATAAGGTGACACTAACAAAAAATTATGGCCAATAATCATGCATCAGTTTAGGTAAAAAAAGGAGAGAAATTTAAATAGTATTTTTAAAAGCAACAGAGCCCTACAAGATGTAATTTACCACATACCAAGGATGATCAACAAAAAGTGATTTAAACATTCAAATCACAGAAAATGAGCATTCTGTTACTATTTATTTCAACAGCTGAAAAACCTGCCAATGACATTCCTCCAGTCAAGGTTGCCTTGTAATAAAAAAAAAAAAAAAATTAGAGATGCTTTCTACAAGCTAATCTAACTATAAACAAGACTTTGAGGACAGAAGAGAACATTTATGTTTCTGACCTACCAAGGCATCGTAAGAGGAACTCTTTGAATGCATCATGCACATTTTAACACTGCAGTTAAGCAATACTGTGTAATCTGCAACACATTAACAATTCAGGAATTTAATAATTTCAAGTTGTTCTTTAAAATGCCCATGAAGACATTCCCTATTTCAAATGCTACTATTTGTGCTTATTAAAACTATTATATGAATAATATTGGTCAACAAGTTTTAGCAGCATAATGATAAAAGAGAATTAAAGACATGCAATAATTAAGCATTAATTTTTCACAGTGAACCGTCAGACTCAAAAATAAGAAACATTTATTTTCATATTTAAGAAATACATACTGCCAATGGACTTACTAATAAAAATTTTCATTTTGTGCCTTCCTTCAGAAAATGTCATGATTACCATCTAAACAGGGGGAAAAAAAAGTTCAAATGCTGATTTTGGCATTTGTATTTCGTTGACGCAGTTTACCCAAAGATAAAAAGTCTCAAAAAAATAGATCACAGTCACCCCCATTGCTAAGATTTCCAAATTTGACTACTCTGCTCCTAAACTGCAGCAAATGAGCACAGCTTTCACTAATGGATTGCTATTAAAAATAAATCAGCTGAACAGTGCCTGCATTTCTCCTTCCATACAGCCGGAGCGAGCATACAGCGCTCTATTAATGCAGCTGCTTGAAAGACAGATTTCAACCTCCACACGGAATTACTTACCCAGAAGCATGTTTCTCTTCTGCAGTTAGTTCAGGAGAATACAAAGTTCTGCACAATACATCTACCAAAAGGAATGTTCTCACAACATGCTCTGTTTTGACTTGGTGCGAGCCTTGAGTAGGGTTTGAGCTTGTGCTGCTGAGAAATTGTGCTCGTGCTGCTGTGGGGCTCCTCTTGCCCCACAGAGCTGCTGGGACACTTTCTGCACTCCCATTGGTGAATGACACCTCTTCAGGCTATGCACAAGGGATGCAGACAGGCAACAGCTGGTGCCACCTTAATTTGAGGTAACAAAACCATAAAAAAAAAAAAAAGAGAAAGTAGTCACTTCTGTAAAATTTTTAAAGTTAATGTATTTCAGTATATCTGTCCTGCAATTGGTTTTAAAATAGTTACCTGTCTTTCACCAGGAGAAAAACTCCTTACAGAACTGATAAAGTGCATCGAGGAAAATCTCAACAGTAGGCAAGTTTTGCAAAAGTAAATGTCCCATCTTTCTTTAATGCTTAATATCGTTACAGCTGAATTTGCCTGCTCTGATACAAAAGACGTCTTTTAAAGAAATACAAACAGGGAGCTGGTTTGGGACTTTTTATTTAGCCCAAAAGTCACCTACAAGACCAAACTGGAAACAGAATAAAAACATTCAGAATGCTGCTGCTACCATGGAAAGCACCTCCTGCCCAGTAAAACTGATCATGGACTATTTGTGAAAAATTAAGATTAACCTTTGCTATGAAGAGGAAAATTATCCCTCTTCATACTATAGAGGCAAAAGGCACATAATCTCAAAGCTGGGACTCAAATCATAAATTTCAAACCAAGAGGAACATCTCTAATCTGCAGCCCCTCACTTTGGGACGCGCTATGTGAGTACACATCAGCTGGGGTCTGCACAGAACTTGTGACTCTTCAAAAGAATCTTTCCAAGCACATCCTAGTAAGGATACTTGATAGAAAGAGTTTTATTAACAATAAAATAAAAATAAAATTATGAGAGAGAGAACATCAAAAAAAGTTATAAGAGAGACATCCCAGATTATCAGGAACAGATTTTTACCTCACGCAGTTTGCAGTTACGTCACATAATTCCTCATCAAGAACTAAAGTTTACAGAAGAAATCCTGTGTATAATCCTTCCACTTTAATGCTTTGTGTTAATTATATAAAGATACACTTAATCTTCTCATTTGTTTTTGACAAAAGTGAAGGAATGAGAAGAGAGGTAAAAGACGACTTTAAAAATAAATTTCTGGGAAGAAATTTCCATGTCTCTAGAAATACTAGGCAGAATTTCTATGACAAGATTAAATTTGTACCCAGTCCTGAATAAAGTATATTGTTCCAGTGACAACACTCTTCTCTAGTATGTGCTCTTGGTTACTCAAAACAGCACGTATAAAAATTTAGCTTAAACTTATTTTATTCTTCAACCTCCTACTCCTCCACTAAAGGGGGATTACTTTGATAATTACCCCCTAACATGAGTTGGCAGCAATTACATAATTTTGTTACATGGCCCAAAATATTTGGTACTCTTATTAAAAGTCCCTTTCTTTAAAAAAAGAAAAAGGAAAAAAAAAAAGAAAAAAAGAAAAAAAGAAAAATGAAGACAAATAAAGAAAACAAAAGGTTGTGAGCATGCTAGCAGTGGAAAAAAATGAATCAGCTTTGACATAAAAAGGCAAATAAAAATCAAACCAAATTAAAAATAAACCTCTCTGATTTTTAAGCAAATCTTGGAAGAGGTGACTCATTCTCATTGCACACTTGGGATTGGCAACACCAAACTTCTGTGAAATTTTATGTGGGTTTTATATAGACTCTGATGACTTCACAAGATGACCAGTATTCTCTATAAATACTCCATTCTCTCATGCTGATAATATTAATAATTGCATTTTCTGTGATGACTGAGGGATTTATTTTTTTCCAATTTCACTGTGAACTGCAGAAGTGTCTTACACATTCCATAGGTGTTCAGTAGGTATATCCATTATAGAAAGACAAAACAGCAGGGACTATAACTCCCCCAAACTGGAGGCATAGCTCTCACTCCCACCACTTGCTCAATGACTGCAGTGCCTCTTTTTTTGGCAATGTTTGATAGTTCCTTGCTAAAACCATTACAGTGCCCTAGTTTTAACCATTTCTCTAGTTTAACGTGCTGTAGCTCCTTTCTATTTCCCTCTTCATAGCACATAACACCCTGTCTCACAGAAGACCAGACCGTGGTTTCAGAGGAAGATCCTAGGACACACCAATCCCAGATTTAATGTGTCAGCCTGCCCTCTAGCTCACATCTAAAATGGGATCTCCAAGCACAAACCATCACAGTGTTAACCAGAGCTCTCTCTTCCCCTTGTTTTAAACAATGCTAAATGCCATCTACAGGACTGATAGCCACTGTCCCAAGACTTTGGAGATGCCCTGACTTTTTATGTCTGAGAAGGCCTCTTCAGAGATCCATAACAGCACAGAATGCCTCTTCACATTACGAGCAGGATGGGCTGTGGGTGTTGAGGGCATGCAGTGCCCTTGTGCAGGCACACCAGAGGTGCTGGGGCTGAGAAGGAAGGCACAACAACAGCCTTTCCTTTTGGAACAGCACTCTGAGGCAGTCATGCAGCTACTGCATTATAGATGAAGAAGTCACAAGGGTGATGATGGGTGGCTGGAAGAGAAAGGAGAAAGTGGAGTACAGAAGAGAAAGGTGTGGGGGGGAAGGTCTAAAGACGGTATGTGTGAGAAGAACACAATGGAAGGGCTAATGTTATTATACCAGAAGGAGAGATGAAAAGAAAGCAAAAACATTATGATGAAAGTAAAACAGGCAAAGAACAATGGTGAATTAAATATAAAAATGAATGCATTTTTTTCCCAAGCAGCTGTGAGGCACTGACCTTCCATAACACAGTGGCACAATACTCGCTGCAAGTGTCACACCCACACCACTCATCTAAGCAAGAGGAAGAGAGAAAGAGAACAAAAGTGTGCACACTCGAACCACAGAGCAACAAGAAAGGAAAGGCCTCTTGAAGAGGTTATCTGAGGCCAAATGCACTCAGGTGTCATTCACAAGCAGCTTCTGTCTGGTCAAAGAAAGAAAAGCTGACACTGAACAGCCCAACTGCCAAGATACTCAGGTGGTGGCTTTTTTTTTTTTTTAAACCAAAGCTCACAATTCAAATTCTTCCCTCCTGTATTTTTTCTCTTTTATCTGGACGCTGGAGAAGTGACATTTTGAGCACTTTTAGTACCTTACTTATCTCAGCTAACAAGTTTTAATAACAAACAAAAGTCACCCAGAATCCAAAACCATCTATACAAAGCATTTTGTTTTCACTTAGATTCTATGTCCATGCTCTCCCCCCCCACTGCTTTGATACAGGCAACTCTTCCTAGCAGAATGGAATATTAAATGCTTGTATTTTGGCTGATTAGAAACTTGGAGAATTGTACCGTCAGGATGTGACTGAAGAGAAATGGACAGTATATGTAGATGTGCTATATTTTCAGATTGAGCACTGAGAAAAATCATCTTTCCCACAAGTCCAAAATGTAGCAGTTTGGACTTCTGTAGAACCAAGTGCCAAACAGCAATAGCATCCTACTATTGAATTCGTAAAAGGCTTCTCTTCATAGCCATGCTTGGATCCTTCAGGTTTTGTCCTTTGCTTTTCATGAACAAGCAACTCTTTTGGCTTGTTTCTGTTCTCAAGGTTTTCTCTTCAGTGCACTGTATTCTAGTCACATATAGAATTGTTACAGCAAATTTTCACAAAAGGGCAGTTTAGAAAAAAAAAATGGGCAATATCTGGTGATAACATAAGAATTAAGAAAAAGACAAAACTTAGTAGCTAAGGTTGGACCTTGTTTTTATCATACTACCCCATCATGATTCTTAATTCTCAACTTTGTTCACCAAATACTTTCACATATGTTTTCAGCAGAGAAATGCTACTGTTATGACCTCAGCTAGAATGACTATAATGAATATTTCAATGAATTTATAATGATGTGTGGAATATCACACTAATGAACTAGAAGCACACTCCAGAGACGTTGACTTAAACCAATGACTAGTATGTAAAAGAAAGGACCTTTATTCAACAAAAACTACTACCCTCCCTACCTCTTGTAATAAAGGGTCAGTAATCCAAACTTTGTTACGCATAGGTAGTGCCAAATCACCCATGCTTAGCTTCTAAAATTCAAAGCAGGGCTTAGAGCCAAGGTGAGGTAACTTTGTCAGGAGAATACTGATGTCCTGTCAAACGTAGTGGGAAATCCGCTGGCCACACTTCAGCTGCATTTTAATACACTGCACTTAATACAATTCCTAAGAATCATCCCAGTTTGAAGGGGGAAAACAGAAGTTAGAGGTGAGGTAGAACAACCAGATCCTACTGTACAGGCACACAGAACAGGCCAAAGACATGGTCAAGCACATGTCCAGTGAGTAACAGTTAAATGCCTTTCTCAGCAGATAAATTTCACAACATATGACAAACTACCAGGGCTTTCCAGAAACATCTTAGAACAGATATGTATTGAATCAAAGGAGTTCAATTACTCTCCTCTCAGTCTTGTCCCCTCGTCAAGTTAATTACAGTGAATTGTGGAACACACAGACACAGATTTGAGGCAGAGGCAAGCAACTGTATTCCTTTGAACTCTTCAATCTTAACCCCCACCAAGACATCTGCATATCCAGCCATATATGTATTACAGCTCTTCCTTTTCCTGTCATCCAGCCCTCACTAAGCTTGGCTCCAGGAAAACACAAAAGCAGTATTTCACTCAGCCCCAGATTATGCATAAGGCATATGTCTCATGGCAAGCATATTCTTGAAATACATATGAAAGGACTATTAAAAACTATCAGCTCCTGCTGGTATCTTGTACTTTCATGAAGTAAATTCTGTTTGAATATCTACTTCCCACAATTGCATCAAAAAAACTCCACGAAACAAATAAAAAACCAAAAATCCTCTCAACTTCCCCAACAAACCAAACATACTTTTTTTTTTTTTTTTCAGGGACAAATATCCAAAACTTTTTAACACAGGCAAAAAGCACCAAGACAGTTTTACTGAGAGAATGGAGGAATAAGAAATAAACAATACATCCAGGTATATTATAACATGAGCTGACAGATCAAACTGACTCCAAATTACTGTCTGAGTGTTTTGTTATGAAAAGCATAGCATCCTGATGTGAAAAGAAACAGAAAAAGAAACTAAACAATATCAAAAACAGGATTCAGGACTCACAGGCTCACTAATTAAGGGATCTTATTGGATAACTTATCCAAGATGTCAACATCTCTTTCTGTTCAGATTTTAACTTACCACCTCCCTCCAAAATGGACATTCTTGTTTAATGGGAGGGCACAACAGGAACTTTCTACAGTTGAAATCACTTCGGATGAAAAGCAGGGCTGAAAGACTGTACAGCCTATTTCTAAGGCAGGTGTTTCAGCTGGGTGCAGGTATTACACAGTATGATTCTGTGAGCATTTGTGCTCATCCAGAGTCATAAACAGAGGCTGAGGAAAGTCTCCTGCCTTCAGGGGCTGAGTTGCTTAACTGGCACAATCCAAGAAACATCATTTCTACCCATACTCTGTAAATGTGAAGTGAGATGTCTGTTCTGTAGACTGTGTATTGGCTCCAATCTTCTCCCACACAGCCTCTTCACGCTGGGGAGGAATTGCACATTTCCCAAACTCCCTACCCTTCAATCTTTCCTCTGTTTGCACTTTCTCTCAGTTTTCCTTTTCTTGGTCTTTCCATCTATTCTTTCTCTACTTAAATTCACATCCCATGGTGCGTAACTATGATCACACTAGCCTCTCTTCCTTTCTTTTCTCTTTTTGCATACCAAATCCTTTTCCTTTCCAGTGCTGCTTGAGTTAGGAGTGGGGTTTTTTTGTTTGTTTGTTTTGTTGTTGTTGGTTTGGTTTTTTTCCCCCTCCCCCCAGGATTGCACAACACCTCATCCTGGAGTCTGGGTTTCAGTGTATCTGCCAAACATCAGATCAATGGCACCCACTCCGGAGCCAGCTGAAAAGAAGATACACTCTTGCACCAGCATAACTACATCGCAGACCATGGAAAGGGAGAAAGCTGACAGAACGGAACCACCCAGCAGCACAAACAGCCATGCCAGGGTTATTTTGGACATGGAAGAAGCGTGTGAGATGCTGACCAAGGGCTCTGCACTGCACTGGGAGGATTGTTCCTGTGGTCAGGCAGCGGAATTCGTGTAGTAGGACACAGTCTGCTACAGGAAATTTTTTTTGAAGCAGATGGATGTTGTTACTCCACAAGGAGACCAGTCTCTCAGAGCACGGTGACAAGTAGTAGCTCATTTTTATTTCAGCCTTAGGTGTGAAAATCATTTAAACTGCTTAACTGACACAAGACACGCGGGTAATTTTTCTTGGCAGCCAGCCTTCTCTTTCTACAAAATCATCGAATTGTGTACATGGGCTTTGCAGTGATGGTGTGTGTACAGACACATCAGAATTAGTAGCAGATTTACACCTGTGAAAATCCATCCCCAAAGGTTTGCAGGTTCACAGATGCACACAGTCGTTCAAATATTTCTGAGACTCCATAAGTAGATATATACCTACCATAAACATAAGCATATGCTCCCAAAGCTGTGTATGAACAAGTGCAAGATATACAGAAGCTTGGCTGAAAATTTCCAGGCATTGGATAGAAGAAAAACAACCCACCCCAACTCCAGGAACAGTGCTGCAGCAGTGGCTTCACTGTCAAACCTCCACCTATACCATTTTGATGGAAAATTCCATCAGTTTGCTCTGCAGCTTCCAAAGCTAACAATTCTAAAAACATCACAGGAATTGTGTAGGTTATGTTACTACAGCTCAAAAGTCACAGCCACATCTTAGAGGAATTACTTCATCCTGAAACATTAACTCTGAATCCTTTAGGTTTTATAAGCATTCTGTACAGGTTATATTTGCACTGTGTACATGACATACTCCCTTTCTCAATCTGGATGAAATACTAATCTTGAAATTTTAACCTCTAAGGCTCTTCCTTGATACCTCAGCTGCCTTTTTTCACAGGCATTTGGGTATGTATTTCCTCCAGGGCAGCTGAGATGTACCCATTTTATCCCTTTGTGACAACGTGCTCACACAGGACATCCTTTCTTTAAGGGGGTTCTCAGTCAGCTAATCCAAGTTCTCTGGAGACATTTAAAGCACTGATAGCATTAAGTAAGGTCATTCCAGGCACCTGTTATGAATTTTGAAGCAACCTAATTTAATTAATCATAGACTGAAGTAATTTGGATTTGTTCAGTCAGATTGGCATGTATTTTCTCTGATTTTCTTGAAACAAGTTTGTTTGGACTTCAACAGATTAACAGCACTGCAGTCTGCCACTCTTTTGGCAAAGTACCAACATACTGCAATGCATGACAGGATGCAGATTTATTCCCATAAAAACATAACTGAGCTTTTAATTGTCATACAGATAACAGATTAGCATCACAACATTATTTTTAATACATGAATATTCATTTTTTAAATTAAAAACCTTATTCAAGCTAGGTTATTTCAACATTATTATTAACTAAATAAAAATATCAAATGTAAAGCCATTTGACTAAGCTTTCCCTAATGTGATGATTATTCCTGAGGGCTATTTCACTATTAGCTGCCGTTCAACCCAGTTTCCCAAAGCACTGATCCTCTGAAACTGCACAGAAGCCAAAAGAAACTGCAGATACTGTGTCCTTGGAAAACTAGGCCAGCTGTCTTTCTGCAATTCTTTAGCTTCACCTCAGTTAAAGTCTGAGGTACCCTTAAAAGAAATCACAACCCATGCTCTCTTTAAATGAATGGTACAGAACCACAGTTGCAATCAGACCTGCTCACACAGAACTAATGTAGGCTGCCCTGATAAGCTGGTTTCCCCCAAAAATACAGGCAAGACCTACCAGAATGAATGAGGCTTGCATGTGCCCTGCTTGTTAGTGACTCTGTGAGACAGCTTTTGTTGAGCAAGCCAGCTCACTGAGGAAGCTCTGTGCACTGGTACACCATGAAATGTGAAGGACAAACATCCAGGACCAGGTGAACTAAAAACAGCTGAATGAGATGGACTATGCAGTACAGCCAACATCTCCTTTAGCCACAGAAGATTCTGACCCCTAACAGCACTTAAATTTAATGGAAAATAGACAATTCACTTTGTCTTTTAAACACATAAGAACTCTCTCCTTGAAAAAGTCTTCTGGATACATGAACATTTCATCTAAAGTTTTGTTATCAGCTCTCTCTAGCAATGTACGAAACAATTCCCATGAATCCCTCGCTTTGCATATTTATGTCTGGCCTGTTAGGCTCAGCAAAAAAAAAAAGTGGTGGACATCACTCAGTATTTTCCAGTTTAATAAAATCATAGTAGTTGTGTTCTTAAACAGAATGCTGAAAGTTTAAAAAAGCAATTTTAATTAAATTGAGCAGAGGGCATGTAAATGAGTCAGTTTATGAAGTCTGCTCATTTTGACAGCTGTAGAACCATACTACACACCTGGGAAAGATAAATTACATCATAATGACTACCAATATATTTACAATTACAATAAATCACTTGTGTCTCCTTTAGAAACAAATTATATAATAAATTGATTACATAAATAAAGTATTTTCTGGATAGATTAACTGGGTAGCTTGGGTTTGCTGTCTGCACTATAATACTGTTGGTTTA
This sequence comes from Rhipidura dahli, assembly GCA_013399225.1. Classification (NCBI taxonomy): domain Eukaryota; kingdom Metazoa; phylum Chordata; class Aves; order Passeriformes; family Rhipiduridae; genus Rhipidura; species Rhipidura dahli. The sequence continues at coordinate 1,033,148 of VXAC01004813.1, forward strand.
AACAAGAACCTTAAAAAGTCCCTTCACTTAGTGAAGGGGCAGTGCAAGAAACAACCTCACCCACTTGCAATGTATCTGCATTTTTTAATCATGATATTATCTTACTAATTTTGTATTGCACAAACTTCTAGGCCTTCATGTCCATTGGTCTACTGAGCATGTCAGGTATCTTCTTTCATTTCAGTGATTTCAGAGAAAGATTTAGTGGATACACAGTGATTTAGCAGACTTAGTAGAAGATGAACAAAAATGGTCGATCTTAGAAGAACTAAACTTTAGGTTTCCCCTTCTCAATTTCATAATTTTTAGACATAAAACAGCTTTAAGAATTTTCTTTTAAAAATTGCTCCTGAGATGGAAACTTGAGAAACAGTAAAACTGACTGGACTTCAAAAAACACCACACATACAGGCAAATGAGTGTTTAATTTGGCATCTCAAATTATTAACTGTATGTTGTGATGAGAAAATAACTGCTTTAGAAAGAAGTGTAGGTTTCATATAAAAGATAACTCCCAGAAAGGAAAACCCCATACAATTAACTCAATTTCAAATCCTACAAGCCAAGAGCTTACATCCTTCAACACCAATTTGAAGAAAACAGATTACCAGAGCATAGTCTGTCTTTAGGGGGTCAACCTGCACAGGGCAGCCATTATCAAATGCATCACAAGACAGGGGTGAGTACCTCCTGAACATAAAAATGGACCCTTACAGAAAATTTGTGCTGTCTTTGGAAATATATTGAACCTTCAGCCAAGCAATTCTCTCCCATAACTGTAAATAAACGTGAAAGATTGGCAGCAACAGAACTGTGAAATATTAGTAGTTCCACATTAAGGAATCAGCAAAAAGACAACTCAGTATTTTGTTTTTGGACATCTCTGAAGTCAGGCACACAAGCGCTCTTCTGTCCACCCCTCCCAAACAGTTCCCGTTAATTTCAGTCAGCACTGCTGGCTTCTGACAAGAGAAAAACTGACTAATGACACAAGTGTTCCTTACCAGAGCCAGATTTGGATCTAGACTGAAACTTGAGATGCAAAGAAAAGCCAGAGCAGCTTTGTCACACCCCTTCATATAACCTTCTATTTTCATATATGAAACAGAGTGCCATGAAGACCAGCACCAAAATACATCTTGCGAGCTCAAATCTACTTGTTGAGGAAGACAGATATCCTCACTTTTCCTTACACAGAAATGGCCATCATCCATCAATAACAACTCACACATAAAGAACAGCATAAAATAGAAACCACGTCTGACATCACTGGCTGTGAACCCAAACACAGGGATTGCAAAACAGCTTAAACTCTTGGTCATTTCGGTCACTTTGAAATCTCAGTATGGCAAAAAAAAAAAAAAAGTTCAATCTTAATTAAGATTAATCTGTAATCTTCAATCCACAGGGGCTTTATAAACAGAGATAGAGATGTGCTCATCCCCATCTACTCAGTGTCAGACTGCACCCACAGTACTGTGTACAGTTCTAGTCCCTACAAACTAAGAAAGACGTGGACATAGTGGAGAGGTCCAAAGAAGGCCCTTAATGGTGATCAAAGGGCAGGAGAATCCGCCCTTTGAGGAAAGACTGAAGGAGTTGGACTTTTCTCCCTGGAAAAGAGAATGCTTAGGTGAGAACTCACAACGGAATTTCAGTACTTAAAGGACAGTCACAAAGAGGATGGAGGCTCTCTCTCCACGAGGATCCACATGGAGAAGACAAGGTGTGAGCAGTACACTGGGAGACGCTTCGTCTTGACATGGAAAAAATTACAGTGAGATGAGAATTCGCTGCAGCAACTTCCCCAGGAACCTGATGGAACCCTCATTGCTGGAGGATTTCAAGATGCAAACAAGCTGCCAGATAATCCCATCATGACTCCCCTTCCCAGGAAAGCTTGACTCAGATGGTCTTTCAAGATCCCATCCAACCTGGGCTGTTCTCTGATTCTGTGATTAACCAGTTTTGCAAGAATATGTTTGACAAAGGTTATGAGTATGCTGATATAGCTTATGCATATAAGCTGATGATACCAAAAGTCACTAAAAAAAAAATCAAAATAGTGACAAAAATGTGTCACAAGAATGTTAAATTAACACAACACAATTCTATCAGAGAATTTAGCTGTTGTTCACCCCATTTCAAAATAACCATTGAAATTATGCTAGGATTTTCACAACTTTGCTTGTGCAGTGTTTGTTAAGCAAGTTCCAGATCACAGACTGTATATGTAGCACAGTCCAAAGATCAACAGTTTTATCTAGTAATAGATAGATCTATATATACAGTTCTAGAGCATAAAACTTACATTAAGAAGCCTATACTCATCTCTACTCATGAAATCAATCTACAAAGAAAAGTGGCCATCTGTACTGCTAACAGCCACTCACCAAAATCCCTGTAGACTATGTGAAATTAGTTCATTCTTTGTAGAGAATTCTGAGAAATGGAAAAGCCATTGGTCTTATTACTAAATGATCACAACTCAAAATACTGTGTTTTAAAATACTCAAAATATAAAAATTCCAGGAGCGATTCAGTACAGAGACTTTTTAAATACCTGCACTGCTCCATCTACTCTCTAAAACTGCAGTGTGAAAGTGAAATAGGAAATCTACTTCTGTATTCAAATGAAATTATTATATAATATAAAGGTTTGGACAGGTGAATATAAAATAATTTCATGTCTTCAGATGCTGAGACATGAGAGGAAAAGAGCTCCCCCTATAATTTGTCAGGTTCTCTCATATAATATTGACAAAAAAGTGCTTTTGTTATAAGTAGCTGTGACAGCATTTAGCATCAGATGTTCTTTGCTCCTCTTCCTCAGCGAAAGCATTTTTTTGTAGCAGAAAAGAAGAGACAGTAATATTCACCTGGGAATGGTCTTATTACCATTTCGCATAGGACTTGTGTCTTATTATGACGTGTATTCCCTAGTTTTACAAACAGAAGTTCAAAACCCAAATCCTTTATTCATCTTGTGCCTCCCAGTTTTGTGTTGTCTAACCAGAAGACATTTAGCTCACCAAAATAAAGCTATTACAAATTTTTAGTATATTACTTCATTCTGATAAGATAAAAAGACCATAATAAATTCTCAGCCAACTCTCCGAGTGGTCTACACTTGGTTTAAACCCTTTTCTGTGCAGCTGAGCACTAGCAGCACTGGTACTTAAATGAGGAAAAAAAACCAAGGCATTAAAAAAATTGGTGCTAAATGATACTGGCTCAAGAAATGAGAGACCAGCTCATTAATGGAAGAATTTACCTTAAAACACAGACACAGCTTCCTGCTCAGACATCTTCAAGACATGAATCAAGTAGATGTTGCTAAGACTATTTTAAAGATCTCTTCTCATTAACATGTTAGAGGTCAAGTGTTAACTTGTCAATACTGTTAAAATAGAGCTTTAATGCTGGTCACAATAGATGGAACTTTTATATAGAGGCCTCTACATATTATCATTAATCTTACTTGACCTGAAACAAAAAACACCCGGAAAAATGCAAGCCCTATTTGCCTTTTATACCTTCTATGAGTTTGCTGTGTTATTTTTTTTGTTCCTGGCTGTGCAAAGCAGAGGTCATGCTTAAGTACGCTTAACCACCTTGCTGAAGAGAATACTAATGTGCAAGTTACCAAGAGCAGATTTATTTCCATAATTTAGATCCATATCAAATGAAACAAAATTCCCCAAACTTATCTTATTTCATATATATATTATTATTATGTAATTTCTGAGGGTTTTTTCCTCATTTTTAATAAGAACAAAACACTTTACGCTTGAACAAAATTTCCCCTCATCTTGATTGACTTGATGATCTTTCCATCAGAAAAGGAAAGAAAAAAAGAGGTAAATGCTAATTAAAGCTCTGGTGCTCCTTGTTAGCTAGAAGTTTGGGAATCAGAGCTGCTTTTGCTTCATAAAGTAGCTGCAGAATGAAAAACCTGTTCATCTAACATCAAAATTTTCAAAGCAGTAAGGGTAAAATATTTAAGAAAGTTTTCCCATAATAGCTACTGGCAAAGATGTTAATTATGCTGAAACTGTGAGATCTATTTTGTCTTATTTTTTCTGTCATGAATCTTCATTCTGAAACAGATACAGTTGTTTGAAAAATTCCAATTACATTATCCCTTAGTGCCTCTTGATCTTATGCAGGCTGCTCTCATAGTTAACATTTACAAGAGAGCAACAACCTCTTCATCTATAAAACATCCAAGTTTTAACAACATTATGTATGAAGGTGAAGTTCACTATGCCACGTGGGAACTGAAAATCAGGATGTATCCAAGCAGTAGCTACATGAAATTCTGCATACTTGCTTTTATGTCAGGATTTACAGAAGCTGTGACAATTTTAAAAACAGTCAATGATCTGGCACAAAAGATCATTCCCTGACATGATTCTGCAGCCCTACTATCCCAAAACAATGGCCACCTCCCCAGGTACAAGTATTCACAGATAGGAAAAAAGATATTCTGCCTTACAAGCCACACCAGGAGTGCCACAGTGAGAAACAGTCTGGTTTTTACATCAGTAAGACCAGACTCCTTTTCCCCGCCATCTTTGTCAAACTCCAACTTCTTTGAGGATGTCTATCAGCTAAGTGCAAGGATGCCTATTGTAATTCCAGATGACTTCTGAGTCACAAGATTTGAGAAATAAATCATTTAATACAGATGAACTACATTTCAGTCTTGGCTAGATTATACTATTACTATGTTTTCATTGATTCTACACCCATGCAAATTAAAATACATACTGAAGGTTTAGAGTCAACAAAATCCTAAGAGTTTATTTTTCAACTCTACAATACTTTCCTTTCTCCTTGACTGGAGACAAACAGAACTGTCCAGCAAACTCATGAGTCGAGTTTAGAAACCATTAACTGAACCTACAAGGTCATCAAGATAAGAATAAAATCAATAGGATTGTCCTTCAGAGCTGTTTTCAGATATGTCTTCTAAGTCTCTACAGCATAGCCTTGCATACTGTCTCATTTTTAATCAAATATTTACCCTGGTTGCAGTGCAACTTCTGGTTTGCTTTGCAAGCTGTCAGTGTTCTGGTTTTGACTGTAGCACCACTTTTTTGCCCCTGGTGGGGCCTCACTGCTCTACGGCTGTGCTTAGTGTACATAACACCCCAATCGAGCCTGGTAATGCACAGCTTGCTGAAGAGAATGGGAAAATAATGCTCAAATAATGGAGGACAGCATCTGGATATTGTAATTATGACCAACCATCTAAGCCAGAATGAAAATCTACCTTAGGGTTGATGTTAACTCATTAAACAGAAGTGCAGAAATTAACTCTCTTGGTCTGCAGCCAACGATGACCCCTCTTGAGCAGCCCTACTGCACAGCCTGAAGGAAGACCTGCACTCTGAACACACCAAAACTTGCTGCATCAACCAGTGGTGGGAGAGCTCTCATCACCAGACAGTGACAAGCTCTAGCACAGCTCCTGCTTAGATGTTGAACTTTTAAGGCCTTTGCAAAGCAGTCCCTCCACCCCCTTGTCAGTCCTTCTGCCACTAAAAGAGAGCATCAATAATTTTCTCACAAGCAGATCACACCTTATGCCACCCCTACATGGGAAACTTCTGTCTGCTGGCCACCCCATCACAAACCTTTTAATGGATTCTTTTAAAGAAACTCTCATCTCACAGTAGCTAGGTAGATGGTTCATGAGGTTAAATATTAATCTATTAGAACCACACAGTTTTTGAAAAAGAAACAGTGCTATGTATCCAGGCTATATAAACATCAAGTATTTCCTACATAATGTTTTTTATTCTGGCCTGTACCCTTGTTCCTTCCCTATGCCTGGGATCCCACACTTCCTGAGCCTGGTTTTATAGCACACTGTAAATCAGTGCTGTCTTGTATCCTCTACCACAATACAACTCTGACTGCCAAAATGACACAGAACTTTTTTAACAGGATGCTAAAGTTAAGTGCCATGAATATATGATACCAAAACTAAGAATTTGAAAAAAAAAAAAAAATAAAAGAGAAAATTGGAAAATTTAACAGAAACAGCCAGATGTATGAACTTTGCATTATTTAACTTAAAGTTGGGGTTTTTTATTTTTTTACTGAAGATTCCTTCTATCTTTTCCCATCCCTAGCATATAATCTGTAATAGGTTGTGCCTTCTTAACTCATCTCATTTACTTAAGTGCTTGTAAGAGAATTCAGAAAATGTGCTTCACAAAATACATTAATAATCTTTGGAAAGTTAAATTAAAGCATAACAAAGCATATCAATGAAATCACATTATATACATTCCTATATAAACCAAATGTGATGAAAACAACAGTTGTGTTTTTTGCAGGCAGAAACTGATTTTCAACAGCAACAACTGCAAGGGGAAAAAAAATCCCCCCTAACATATTTGGACACCACAGAAATTGTAGAAAAATATTATGTTTTCTCTATGGATACTTGTACCTCAAACACAGATGATAATTGAGTAGATTAGTAATATACAGTACTTTTATCTCCTTTTAGTAACCTTTTTTTAGTAGCCTCTTAGCTCCCCTCTGGTTAATATGGATTTGTGTCTTGTAGATTTGTTTAGGAATAAGAGCAAGGAGAGTTTTGAAATGCTATGAATTCTAATCAGACGCATATTAGCTGACTACATTAATAGTACAGAAATAATTATGTATGGTTCATATCATAATCATAAAGCCACCAAATTGTCATTAACTAAATGAAATGCCCCCAAAAATTTGCACCTAGCATTATAAGGATTCAAAGCCTTATAAATTTTCTTGGTTCAAAGAATGGGGGAAAAAGCTGTGACTCTAAAAAAAGCATAGTTTCAATAAATGTGAATGCTGTTTATGGATAAAGGATGACTAGACAGTATTCTAGAAAGTGTGCAAATACAGTTTCTCACACTGTAGATTCTGCTGTGTCTTTGTGTAGGTGCAATGCTACACACTTCACTCACATCAATCCAGAGCAAACGCAACATGTTATTTCAGTAAAAAATGCCAATTTCAGTACTGAAGTTCCATTCTTTCTTTTGAAATTATTCAGTACAATAAGATTGGACACAGCTAGAAGAGATAAAGATTTGTGTTTAGAAGCCAATTAGGTGATAAAAGCTAAAAGTTTTATCACCTCATTTCAAAATTGGAATATAAGTAAAGAAAAGGGAAAATATTGCCTGGAGTATGAGTATACTGACAACGTGTTTAGACACACTTAGACAATTCAAGGTATATTATATATTAAAAATTGTAAATCCTCTACATTCCTATAGAAATTCTGTTTACTACTTTAGACTTTATTTATTTAAGCAACTGTGGTAAATAAAAATAAATAGGATCTAGGAACCTGTTAACGTCATCAACTGTGTGGACCTCAATCACATTAATACCTCTTCATATTGTTGTTGATGGCAGCATATTTCAATAATATTGCTTTGTCAGAGCATTACTTAAAAAAACATAAGTAGTCTGTCAAAGAAACACAAACAGAAATCAAGAGAATTAGCTAACTGATGTGGGTGCTACAGTCTGGACCAAAACTACGCCAACTTCAAGCAGTCTACAAGCATGACACATTGAACACATTGAGTTTTCCACGTCTCACTGAGAATCTGCCGATAAAAGCTGGAGCACCACACTTTGGTCACAGAATTTGCTTCTCTGTTTGACCTTGCTCTGCTGTAGAACCCCACTGATACCAGTAGAGAAGCTTTAGAGCACAAGACATTACACTGGTTTTACTGCCACTGACTCGCTGAAGAGAAACCCACAGTTAATCACAGATCTTCAAGATAATTACTTAAAAACTTAAATTCTCGAGTGCCCTGTTGGATTGCAAACCCAACACCTTGCCAGAATAAATCCTTGTTGATACCCAAATGTAAGCCCGTATCTTTAACAGTTAAACTGTGGCATGAGATGAACTGTCACACAAGTTTACCTTGAGTTTTCCTGGTTTTGCTAAGTTGAATATCCATATTGTTTTTATGAATCTTCAAAAGGTTTTCAGTGAATATTGAAGCACAGCTTTTAGAATGAAAATGCAAGCAAGCACATTGCATGTTAACAGGGGAAACCCAAAAAACTCAGGAGTTTTTAAACATGTTGTAAGCCAACATGCCCTGTAACATCCCATTTATCAGATAAGATCATATTAGTGTCTGCTGTAGTCTATCACAAATTAATGTATCTATCGATCCAAAATTCAGAACCCAGTTCAACCATAATGCCTAATTTCACATTAAATAGGTTTAAGCCAATTTAATGTTCATATGCTAAGATAACTTAATGTTTTCCATGTGTGTTTGAAAATAATCCAGGATGGCTAAAAGTAGAAGTTTCAAACTCATCAGTTGAACTCTTTGCCGACTGCCATCTTGAACAGGGAAATCGGGAACACATTTCTGGAGTCAAGACTCTACTGGATAAAAGAAGTGAGCCACAAAAGCTTCCCAGAGCTGTGCTCACTAGAAAGCAGCTTGGCAACAGACAGATTTACAGACCTCTCAGAAAGCTCAGAGGCTGAAATGCAGGAGGAGTCCAGGTGTGGGGCACGGCAATTTGCAAGCCCACCTTAGAGAGACAGAATTTCAAAACTCATGAACAATGACACATTTGTTTTTGTGTAAGCACTCAGCTGTGCACAATACTTTTATGTGATAAATGGAGTGACTCAGCTTGAGTCTCATGAAGGGGCAACTTGATCACAGCTACGTTGAAATATTTGACCACAGATCTAATTTTACAAGTGGGGTAATCAGTCACTGAGTTGAGGAGATTACTGAGGGACAGTGAATATCTGAAGGCAAGTATGTGGGACATGTTGAAAATACAAACAAGCTCTGTAAAGAGGAGCAGCTTTCCTTTAATAAAGCCAGAATAGAGGCACTGCCTATAAAGGGACTAAGTACCAGCACAGTGTGCCTGCTGATCCTGTGCACACCCTGAAACAGCCTCTGCTGGGCTGAGCTTAATGACACACCAGAGAAAACATTTGAGAAATAAACAGCAGCACCTACCTTGGATGCAAACTGGCCTACCTAGCTTCTATTTTCAGCAATTTGATGCTTAACTGCTGTATTTGGAAAAGACAGAAGAAAAACCAGAAAACACTACAGTTTGTGTTTGGGAACCATGCAGAATGTTAAAATACCTATTCAGAACAAATGATCCAGACAAAAAATTCAACTCACAGGAGTTGATATACAGGTTTCCTTTGGCAGCATGGAAAAACCAGGGTTATCATCTAGGCACAGGTAATTTTACATAAGGAGAGGAGCTTTGCAATCTGTTGCACTTGAATAGATGCAGAGCAGCCTTTATGTCTCATACTAAACAAAGAAGGCTGCCACAAATGCAGCTAAGGACCATCCTTGTTATCCCTCAGCATATACGAGCACCACAAAAATGGTCAGCAACATCCACAACCCCAGATGAAGCCATCTGTGCTCAGAAGTACTGCCTGGGAGGAGTTTTCCTGATAGCATGTGAGTCAGAAGCTCCTCCAAGGTGCTGGCAACAATAGGCCAAGTCATTCTCAGCTGACAAAAGTGGAAGTGATTTTAAGTTTTTCCAAGGGCCGTAAAGATTACTAGGCTGGAAAAACCCAAACATCCAAAGCCACCACAATGCCACAAGCATGAGACACAGACACATGCAAATTTGTTACACCTAAAGCCCCCCACTGCACTAAAATACATCGTATATCTTTTTTTTTCTTCTTCTTCAAACCTTCCTTGCAATTTCCTTCTGTACACAGGAGAGAAGAACGGCAAGTAAAAACAATGTCAAAATATCTCTATGCAATTCTCAGGGCATTTGCTATGACAGTGATAAGGAGCATATAATGTCATGAATAGAACACTTTATGTGCACTTGTTTAGCTTACATATGAATGACTGAAAAGTAGTTATCAAATAATTTTTCTTGGTTGGCAGAAAAATAAAATTATAGTTTTATTTATGGCTACAACATACAATTGGGAAACAAACCTGCTTATTTTGAGGTTACCCTAGAAAAGCATCATTATTTGCAGGAATCAAAAGTTTGGGCCTTTGACTTTCAAAACACTTCGAGATACTCCTCCAAAAAGTTTTTTTTTTTTCTTGTTTTAGTAGTTTATGCTAATGTTAGAAAAACCGTCATATTTTTAAAGAGATGTAAGTAAAATGCCACATTATTTATGAAAGACAGCTAGGTATTGCACATCTTTCAGTAACTTCAACCAGTCTGTCCCTTCTACTCCTGCTAGACTCTGTCATCCTGAATTTTGCATATTCCAAAGCAAAATTCCAAATTTCCTCTGCTTGGGCATAACAGGATATAAACTGAAATAAGAACCAAATAATTTATGCTGGTTTTTATGAATATACACAACTCCAATTGCAATTCCTTGAAATAATCTATCACTCCTGAGCTGTCTAGTGTATCACTTCTCTTCCCACTTCAGTTTTGTACTCTGGAATTTTTTTTAGTTATTTTTTAGGGCTATATGTCCATTTACTATGTAAAAGCATATATATCCTGTAAAAACCATAAAATGAAACACAGATAATTTAACCCATTAGTCAAAAGACTAATAACCAAATAGTTCCTGACAAAAAAAAAATCAAATCATGCTTTGAACAACACTTGTAATATATGAAACAACAGATAAGGTCATTTCTTTATACTTAAAAGCCCAGTTAAGAAGAAATGGGCTTTGAATCAGTTCCATATGCCCACAAAACTGCATGCAGGACTTGATTTTTTTTTAACATTTCTGTTCTGTAATGCTTTATTCTACTTATTTTGAATACCTCCTTGTTCTTATAGCCACTTATTTTGTTGAGTAACATTCACGTACTTTAAATGTTTTTACTCTCAGACGTTGCTTAGGATTTACTTCCCTCTTCTGTTTTTTTCATTATTGAAGTATTTTAAAGCATTTCAGAAGTTTCCTGAGATACAATATTTACCTCCTCCTATAAAAATAGCAGGGTTTTTTCTTATCCTTGTCTTTTCTATACGACCTCAATCTCTTACCATTTGGAACAACTGTGTTCTTCCTAGAACTGCTTAGATTTTATTTGCTTTTAGTTTATGAAATTTATTAGGTGTGAAATATTTTATTGCCTTATTTACTGGCTTCAGTGTCCTATTCTGGGAAAGTAGGCAGATCAGCTACAGGCACCCCTAAAGACAACAATATTAATGACTCCAGCTGATGTTCCTACTTTTCCAGCCAATGGAAATGTGAGCACTGTTCCTGCAAGCAGCATGCTTCCTGAAGCTCTGCCCCAACACACTCCAAGTGTTCACTACCTGGAGTGAAGCCAGAAATACACCCTGGCCTGTTTCACAGAACTATAGAAGACACACTCCATCATCTACCAAAGAAAAAAAGTCATTTCTATTTTTCATAAGCAGGACTACTCAACATAAAACCTGAATTTCCCTCACCCAGAAATACAAAATCAGTCATTAAATTATCAAATAAAGAACCAAAAAAATAATTTATGCAACAAAGCTATGACAAAGAAATGCAATTTACCCCTTGAACAGAGAGAAATAGGTTCAAAACCTGAGGAAAAGTACTGTGCTACCTCCTGCCAAGTACTGTGCCATCCCAGGTGTGCCACGTAGCCCTGTCAGTGGTCACTCCAGCCTCCTTGACAGTCTGTCATAGACACCTGCATTTCATTTATTGATGGTATATTGACCAAATAAATACTTAACACCATCCCAACACGACCAGAGCAAAACCCAGTTTAACAGCAGTAGACAGATGAAAGAACAGGCAGCGTACAAGGACACTGACTATGGTTATAACAAATCTGTGTTAAAAACTCCAAGTTTAAGCAATTTATAGTTCTGTTGAAGCATAATGGAAGTTTAAGATTCAGCAGGCATAAAATTTGAACTCCCTGAATTTAACACCGAGGGCCTGAGGTGCAACATGCACCACAACTTGAGATGGGAAGGGATCAGAGAGCTCCTAACTCCCTATCTCCTCTTTCACAGCCTGTTAGACTCCACTCTCATTTTCTGAGGGTGGTACCTTGACTCATTCTTTCTTTTCAAAAGCAAATGCCCTCATGGCTGAGCTTCACTCAAAAGGCATGGACAGAAAACAGCAACTTGTGTAAGGAAAACCACCAGATTTTATAGCTGTCTCGTTAACATATCAGCTGCTTCATGGTTAGCCCAATTAAAAGGCAACCCTGCCTAAGTGAAAGACTGTCCTACAGAAGCCCATACATTTAATATGCAGCAAAACAGATTAATCTTCAGGAAGGTGTTCTGCTTGGTTTTGTTCATATATTACATTTTTCTGCTACATTTTTCTTACATTTTTTTTTCTGTTTTCTAGTGTCACCAAACAAGCACTCACTTTCATGAGAAACATCAAGAAAATCATTTGAGTTTAGCAGAATAATTTTTTTCTAGATCATTCTATTCTTCCAGCTTGCACTACTGTCTTAATGCCTTATGTTTCAAAGCAGATTTTAAAATTTTGGGAATAAGTCTCTTCCATAATTCTATACATGTCTAGCACAATAGAACTGTACCTCTTAAGACATATATGCAGTACAAATAATCACTCATTTCATTATGGTAGCATAAAAGAAAAAAGCTCCAAGCAAAATGCCTCTCATTTGTAAAGATGATCATGACTAATCCTATGCCACAGCAAGACCAAGGTTTGTTTTTTTTTTTAAAGAACAACTACAAAAAACTACGGTGTAATCTAAAATCTTGTTTAAATTTTATTTTTGCTGCAAGGCTACATTGAACAATTAAGCAATTTTTTTCCATCATGAAATCAAGACTTAGAATACCTATGAATGGACACTCATTTCAGGCAGGTATTTTTCATTATAATTCAGCATATCAATTCTTCACTTTTTTTTTTCTTCCAAGGCATGTTATTAAACCTTCATGTTCCACATCCCCTCCAACTCTTATTACCATTTTCACACTCTATGGTGAGGCTGACACAAAGCAGTGTAGATTTGACAACCATAAGCACAGGAACCTAGCAAGAAATTACTATGCAAATGTGCCTGGAAGAAGATAACATTAATAAATATTTGCTGATGGGCCTTTTGCTCCAGTAGGTGGCACATTTATAATGAAAACTTAACAATAATTTAAGCCAAAGATCAGAAGCCTCAGATGTACATGCCAGTGATAGATGACAAAAGAGGAAAAACACTTCCACATGTTGCCATTTTAGAGGAACCAATCCAAGATCACCAAGTTTGTGAGAAGTTGGAAAGAAAATATTTGCATCTTTCTATAAATGCTTTATTTACCAAAAAAAAAAAAAAAAAAAAAAGTATTTTTGCTCAGCAGTTACTAGCAGCCTCCATTAAAAAGGTTTGTAAAAAATAATACTTATTTACTAAAGTAGAAAAAGTCAAACCTTCAAAGTTAGACTTCAGTTAATTTTGCAGTTAAAGGAATGTAAGCCACAGAAAAGCACACCACGTTTTTACTCCACTGTAGACAAAAATCAGTTACAGAACCTGATACTAAAAGAAAAATCTAAGAGAAAGGGAGAAAATACCACCATGTGACTACATGAAATTTGAACTAAAAGAGTGTAAGATGATGTTTCAGAAAAAATAATTAACCTGAGGTAACTCCTTGACTTCAGTAGGGGAAAATAGAGGGAAGGCTTACACAGCAGGAAAAAAAGCAGGGAATTCAGGAGTGACCAACCTTCCCAGACATTCAGTGATGTGCAAAAGAGAACTCTACTTCTGTTTTAGTTTGAGCGTTTCCACTTTAGATACTGCTACAAAACAACGATCTTTTAAAATTCAAGTTATGTTGTAATTTTCAGCTCTTAAAAGAAACAAACTGCAACATATTTTTGGATTTATTCATGGACAGCACTCTCAAAATCCTGAATACAGGTACACATATCCTGACCCAGAAGGGAGAAGAGCTTTGATAAAGGTCTGCAGTTTCAAGCAAACTGCAGAAATAAATTCCAACAATACTTAAATTCATAGAGCCTTTTCATTCCCACGTCTGTGAGAGAAATTTTAGTACAATGGGGAAAAAAAAAAAAAAAA
>VXAC01004813.1:1047269-1058255 GCA_013399225.1 Rhipidura dahli
AAAAAAAAAAAAAAGGCATCATATTTGGGCAGCACACTCTCTGGAATCAGGAGCACCGAACACCAGCTTGCAAAGCATTAGAAAGATTAGTATTATATTATAGCCACAGACTCAGGAGCAAGCCTGTTAACAGCACACCTTGTCAAGAGAGTTCTGTGCAGCCAAACTGTAAGCATTTAACCTTAAGTAAAATGGTAAATCAGGAAGGACTTAGCTGTCCAAATAAATTAGAATGCTTATGCTGTGCTTCCCACTCTTAGCACAAAGTACAGGAAAGTCTCTGTGGATAGATGGATGTAGCTGCTGGGGACACGCTCCATAGGAGTTAAAGACATTCCAAGGATAATGGTCTGGGTATAACTCTGGATGATATTGTCTCTAAACAATACCAATGAAGTGGGAATGACAATGGCTAATGAGCATGCCCATCAGTTCTAACACACCCAAAAAGATAAAAGCTCCACAGAATTATTTACATGGTTAGATTACAGATATTCTTGTCCCAAAACCTAGGTAAAACTGTAAGGAAGCTTCTGCCAGGTAAATCATATACACAGATTGTTAAGAATCCATTATTCTATTCCACTATTCTCCATTTTCAGTCTTCACTGAAGGTATGCATTAGATCAATGAAAGCCTTTGAAACTAATACCAAGAAAATCAGGTGACATGGTAAGAACACATCACCTACAGGAAATCAGATAAAGCTATGCCAATACAAACCCTACATTGATACTAAGCTAAAATAAGATATTATGCTCTTTTTTTTTTTTTTATTTTAAATTGCTAAAATAAGTTTGAGTGACCAAGTTCACTGCACATCCCAGATGGTACCAAGTAGTGGACACAGAGTTGCTACATAGCTGTCTTTCAGTATTTTAAATACAGTATTAGAAACAGAGTCCAGTCTCTACAAAGGAGCAAAACAAGCAGTGCATACCATAAGCAAGGAATTTGACCTGGAAAATTACTCTCCTTTCACAAGTGCTCAGAGAAAAGCTTGATCCTGCCAGCTGAAAATAACTAGAGGAGAGGAAAACACAGCAGAAGTCCAGAAAATCTTGAGAAGTATCAGTATCATGCCTCTAACTGGATGCAAAGAAAGAGAGCTTTATGAACTCACTCCTGGTTGAAAGAGTATTTGTTCCCGTTACGAGTATGTTGTGCAGACTTTAAAAACCAGAACCCAACAGTCCATGGCTGTGGAGGCAAAGTTGTCATTCTGATTCATCAGCGAATCACTGAGGCCACTGATGTAAAATTGGGTTATTAAAAGAGTAATACATAACCTTTTCAAATGTTACACAAGCCCTGCTTGTAATTGCATCCTTAATACAAACTGTGCCAGACTTGAAATCAAGATTCCTCGCCATTTTATAAGAATGAATCTAAGAGGCTCTTTAATAGTAGAGAAGAAAAGGGACCTCCTAACACATAATTAGAAAATTCAAATTGGCAGTAAGATGCACTTCTTAACTGGAAAGGTAAAGGTTTATTTAAACAATTCAACAGCGTAACAAGTAAATTCACCACATCCTGAAGTCCCTAAATTGAACTTGAATGTGTCTCTAAATAATGTGTTCTAGTTCAATTGCAGATTTATTGGACTTAACAGCAAACGCTGGCATATTGGGGAAAGCAATTTTTTTTCCTAAAGGAATTTATGCTTGAGATTATTTTGTCCAGTATTTTAGAATAGATAAGGCTTGGTGATTCCTTCAGTCCTCAGAGTCCCTGAGTTGCAGTGGATGCAGAATTCTGACTTTGTTTATACCAGAACTGTCGTACTAGACCATACATGCTTAAAAATGTGTTGACCTCCAAATTTCTTGGTAACAAATACACTTTGATTAGTGTAACAATAACAATTTCCTCATTATTTCCAGTTAATTGGTAGATGTCCCTTCAGACTTCACTTTGAGCTGGCAGCTGATTGCTCCACACCACAACAGTACTGCCATATTCCACCAGCATTCAGCATGAACATCAAAGGGAAAAGAACAAAGGGGGAAAAGAACTTTCTAAATGATTATGGTTCCTCAAAGGCTCCTCTTCTGTGTGTCTGCACTGTTACTGGCTGTTGTTCTATCAACTTTGCAACTCCTGAAACCTTGACTTTGCATAACAATTTCTCCTGACCCTAGAACTCTATTAAAGGTAGGTAATAAACAACACGCTCATGCAATAGATGGCCTAGAAAATAACACACTGAGTAAAGGGATTTCAATTTCAGGCCAGGAAGCCCAGTAGTTTCTCGCAGTTTATCATCACTCAGCTGCCTCCTAAAAGCTGCTACTTTGACACATTTTAGGATATGTGATTTCTAGCTACATGTATTTGACCGCTCAAGACAGAATAAAAATTGCCATTTTTCATGCAGACTCTGTGCATGCTCCTTATCTTAGATTGGATGAGGTGCCCATGTACTTCTCAACCCCTGGTGTTCTTCCAGCAGTATGCTTTTGCCACTGAGGGGTTGAGCAGGCAAGGCAGATGCTCTTTCAGAGGGGCCAGAGCAGCTCCCCTGTGCACAGTGCACAGCTGTTGGTTCCGAGAATGATCACCCCAAGTACAGGATGGATGAGACTCCATGCAGCACAACAGTCTGCTAATCTGCAACCAGCAGAAACAACACAGTCCTGCTCTCCACTCTGCAGATATTCAATTAATGAATGACAATTTCTGAGATTAGGATTCTTATCTTAGTTATTTAAAGCAGTTAAAGTGGCTTTGATGCACTGCATCAACCTTGCAAAGGGATGACTTGAAGCAGCCAGGGTAGTGTGCTATCTGTCAAAGCAACACCAAGCTTTCAAAGGGGGAAAGCAGTATAAAGTAGAAATACTTTAAAAACATGGACAGCTTTACCTGCCCAATTCATCCATTGAGTTCAAGTCTGGATAATCATAACAAGTATTTTCAAAGCAAAACTCTAAAAATATGGAAAACCTAACAGCATTTAATCTAGAAGTACCTGCCTGGCATTCCATCACTTACCAAGAATTTAAGCAAAAAATAAGCCCATTATTTTGCAAAATTGCAAACATACCCTGTCTTTGTTGGGGCAGATGTCCGGTGCAGTAATGTGCAGACAGGATCACTGTCAACTAAAACCCATTCTTGCCTTCTGCCACTGCAGTCTTATCATAAAATGCCATTGAAATCTATTCAGTTTCAAACAGGTCTTTAAACTTCAACGAAGCCTGGTACTCAGTAAATTAACAGTCCTTCAAATGTATCTCTTGCATGAACAAGACCACCACCCAAAGAAACCCACATCAATAATTACAGAACTCAACAAACCTTCTCCTCAAAGAGGCTTCAGTAAAGGTGGCTTGAAGTTTTACTTGAAGCAATAATAAAATAAAATTACCTGACAAAAATATTACTTATAAAGCTATTTCTAACCTTTTGATTTTTTCTTATTGACTGCATGCCTATTTTGCATAAAATGAACTTCCAATGATAAAATTCAGTTTGGTTTATTAAGTTATGTTGCTAAACACAGATAAAAAGATGAAGCATGCCATAATTACTCAAATAGTAGTCTCTTTCTACAAAAATATAAAGCAACAAAAGTACTTAAAAAATGAACATTTTGAGCGTTTCTTCAGAATTATTTTTCTGACAAACTGCACATTTCCTCAATACACGTTTTCTCCACAAGGTTCCTTAGGTTACAGGAAATGGTTTAAATTAAAACCCAGAGCAGAACCTCCAAAATACACCACAGAGTTCATGCTGTCAAGCCATCTGCCTCTTCAACTGTGATCAACTTCAATTCCAGTTTACAAGCGCAGCTGATGGGGGGCAAAACCTTGGGATGCTTCAGCCCTTCAGCATCCCTCACTTTCTGGGGCAGAGCACAGTACCACTGCATACCACACATTGGCCTCACTTTCAGCAGACAGCAAAATAAGAGAAGTCATCAAAGTAGAGCAGCCAGAAAGTGAAAATCAGAACAACAAAAAAAATTTTAGTGTGCATGTCCTCAAGTAGTAGTACTTATTTATGCCTGTTCCCAAAAATATCGTGTTACTTTTCATCTGAATTTAATGAAACCTTTTCTAGGTTACTCAAATATTTAACCTTACATAAATATTTAACCTCAGGCGCATGATTAATCATCACTAAAGTCTCACATAAAGCACTCATGAGGGTAACTGGCCCTTGAAAAGTCTGGAACATCCTGACTCCAGCCACGCCACTGTTTCATTTCATGCATCAGGATGCAGCAATGCCTTCTGCTCCCACGAACTCTTTCCTCTTGTTTCAATTTTCTTCTTGAGTTAAATGGTACATGATATTTAAGCACCAACCCAAATATCTTCCTCTTTGCCACCAAGCCCATCAATGTCTTTCCAACAAGTGAGCCTGAGCACGAGAGAGCTGCGGGAGCATCCACATATTTAAGCTGCAGAGCACCTTCAGAGCATGGAAATCCCCAAGACCTTTTACCCATTACTGCAACATCTCATTTTTACCCCCTTTCTCAGAAGACTCCAATAAACCTGGATATAATCAATGAATAAATAGCGTGTTGTGAACAACACAATAGTTTTGGGTAAAATCTGGCCAAACTATCTGATGGATGTTCACAAATCAAATATCTGTTTTATAAATTTAAAATTACAATTGTATAGCTGGGCTTAGCTAATCACATATGAAATTATATTAAAGGTGTTTTTTTGTTTTTTTTTTCAAAATCACTTAATTGTTTGGACACACATTTCAGACTAATCTTTCTATAAATCATACTTTCCTCATGTTTATCACTTCTTTACTAGTGAGTATTCTGATCTAAGCAACATTTGATATCTTCTAAAATTTAGGAATTTATAAATTATTCAAGCAATAGTTTTGTCACTCACATATTCATGGGTAATTTTCTTGAAGACATATATTGTTTACAGATTGCTGATAATACTTTATTGATTTGGATTTTATGCTTCACTGATTTTCCAGTGGAGAAACATTACCTGCAGAACAGTGCTAACAGCCTAGATAGCATGCAATAACTAACATCCAGAGTAGAAGTCTAATGTACAGTTAACACAACAGTATCAATTCAAATATTTTTTCTGAAAAGGTAATCTGAAAATCTCTGGAACAAAGTTGACTTGTTTGTTTTGAGGAAGGTTGAAAGAAAAAAAGACAATTTTCCCTTGAAGGAGAAATACTCATTAGAGAGGGTAAATTATTAAAATAAGTGTTTGTAACTGATAAAATAAAATGACAACAACATTTTTACTTGTTTCTGTCAACAGCTATCAAGAACAAACCTGGAACTACACCACTTTCCATTCTTTACAGCCATGTTTAAAATACCCAGAACCTGGGGATGTTTTCATAAAGGTTTACTCCCTAGTAAATAAAATCCTGGTGTTCCAGATTTGGTTTTTCTCAAAGTCTTTGCCCTAACTCAGCAGCCAAAGTGACTGAAAAGCTTAAATCTTATTTTCAGAAGTAACCTGGGTACACAGGAGCTAAGTGCTATTTATGTTTTCTTAAAAAGGGGTTACTACAATGATTACTTAATAGATGGATTTTTACAATTCAGAACCTTACTAGAAATGCATGAGGCTCAAACGATACCACTTGCAAAGCTGGCCACCATACACTAATTGCAATTCCTAACAATAATCTTCAGTTCTTTCCAGCTAGCCTGTTTTTTTCTTGATGAAGTGGTCTCTGTGTCTCTTTCTCCAGATGTGCTGCTCTAAAGACTATAAATCTTCCTCACCTCTTTATTCTCTCCATGTTCCACTTAAGTTTGATTGGTTGGTAAAAAAAGTCTCCATTTCTGCTCATATTTAAATGCTCAGTCACAAAACATTTCAGGAGGTCATCACTGCAAACACTCAAGGCTGAGCCAGAGGAGATGCATATGTGTGAATATTTTGAATCCATTTTGAGCAGAAAACCAGACAATTTTAAGAACTTCCTGCATGGATTTCTTACCTCGCCTTCATCTCTCCACCCCTACTATGAAATATCCTGAAGAAGATGGAATCTCCCAGGTGGAAGTTACAAACCCAGGCACTGTGTTTCAACTTCTGCCATCACAGGATGCTTGAAGCAAGCAAAAGGGAAATGCACACATCAGAGACCTGCTCTGACATTTCTAGCTCAGTAAAAACACAAACAGGACCAATGTGAACAGCTAGCAAAATCAAACAAAAAAATCCAGAACTGAACACACCACAGTAACCTCAGAAGTCTCTTGATATGGAAACATCCTTTCATCACCTAAACACAAAGTCATCTCACCACAGATCTCCTACACCATCCAGAGCAACCCATACACTAACAAGTGGTGTCACCAAATGCATCATAACACAACTTCTTGCCCAAAGTCTGCCAGTTTCACAACTTGCTTAGAAGGAAAATTTTGTCCACTGAGCATTCATAGTCATATCCTTTCCCTCAAGTAGCTCCTGTAACACACCATATGAATTTTAAAACCTCAGTCCTTAAGGAAGCTGTATTCCTCTATTCACAGAGTGTTAAAAAGACTTCCTCATCTCCTCCCAAGATCTGTGTTGCTCAGCCAGAGACACAAACATTTCAGTGTAGGCCTTGAACCTACCCAAAGCTAAGGAATTTAGCCTTTCATCTGTCCTGGTTGCTGGTATCAATACGAAAGCACTCTCCTTACACCTCTGGAGATCAAAACAGACCCAGCTTTCCTCACTTCCAACTAAAAAATAATTTTAGAAAATTTCCTTACAGGAACAAAAAAGTATATATGAAACAGGGAAGTTGTTTAGTTCATTTTCCTTTCAGAGTCATGTTATGAGCACTGCTCAAAATCCAGCAGAACAGAAAGCATATAAAAAAAAAACCAATTTCTTGGCTGAACATTCTGGGTCAGACCTCCAGAACATCTCTGGCTCTTTAACCTATAGACAGGAAAAAACATATAAACTTGAGCTTCAGTAGTACAACTTCAACAGGGCTGCTACAGTGAGCTACAATTCTCACTGCACTCATCTCCTCTGGCAGGATTCATCAGTGACCTTCACTAAAAAAAGGCAAATTCAAGATTTCCACAGAGAGTGTAGCTAGAATTGAATCCCAGAGTCAAGAGAGTAACATGGAATTGCTCACAATATACCACTTGCTCAATAATTTCTTTTTCCTTTTAGCTCAGTGTCCTCTTCTTTAGAAAAGTAACCTTTGCAGTAGAGAAGCTGTTAGCCCCTGAACACTCTCAAAGTGCGAAATATCACCCCACTTTAACACTGATGCCTTCCAAAGGAGAAGAAATTGGAATTACAGTGCCATGTGATAACTGACAATCTGATACAGAAATGGCTAGAGAATGGCTACAGAAACAAGAGAAGGAAGTGAAGTGGTTTTGTCCAGCATAACAAGCACACTGGATCTTGCCTCTCACTTGAACTAGCAATATGAAATGGCAGGAGGCAAAACATGCAGCAATAAAGACATTTGGAAGAGGATGCAAGATATTTGAAGGTAAAAGCACCTTGTGAATATCATCTTGGAACAAAGAACTCATCAGACTGAAATGTGGCGAACTTGTATTTATAATGATAAAAAGCATGGATAAAAGTAACCCCCAAAAAATAAAAGGACATAGAAATGCATTCTAGCTCAAGCACTTAGAGAAATAAAACAAATTTTGTATGTCATGGTAAGCAACATGTCACATACTGTTTTCCAAACATTCATGGTATTTTCTGCCTGGTAGCCTTTGAACACACACTGAAAAATAGCAATCAAATTTATTCAAAGGTCCTAAAATGACAACAATAGATATATTTTTTGAACTGTCAGTCTGCATCTCTACAGAAGCATCCAAACCAGGTTTTGAAAAGGGAGATTTGTTGAAGTGGGACTGCTGTGCTTTCCTGTGACAAAGGGCACTCATCTCTACAGCTTCTCCTTCTCCTCAATGATGATGGAATAATAAAAAATGGGTACACCAGCTTACATTTACTTCTTAACTAAACATCTGGAAACTATGACCTCCAGCTTTTTCTCTTCCCACAGCAGTAGGTGAACAGGATCTCTCCTCAGCACTTAACAGAAAAGAAACACTACCAGCTCTAGAACTCATCACATCTTCCACAAAAAAAAAAAAAAAAAGAAAAATAAAAGGCAAATTTGGCTCCTTGCAGACAGAACTGCACAAAGAAGAAAATATTGTATCATTTAAAAATGCTTATTTCAGTATCAAGGCAGAATTGTGAAGACCTAGATTAAAAGCAATGCAATTTTAAATTGCCTACATACAAGAGAGAATAACATAGGCAAGACAGAGTAACCCAAGTGAAGTGCACAATGTCCACCTTAACCTTTCATCAAGCATAGCTCCTAGTGAGGGAACAGACAGAAACCTGGCACAGTTAGAAAAATAAAAATCTTCCAAGAATAAAGACACGGGTTAAAAATTAGTTGGTTCATCAATTTATGAATTATAAGTATTAAAGAAGATTTTACAAAAGTATTTACAAATAACTTATTTTAACATTTATAGATTCCTAAAGAAAGAGAAAAGCTTGTAACATATTCTAAAGCTGCTGTCTAAAAATCATCCTGAATGTTTAGGGTGCTTTACAGATATTTTTCAAGAGCATTTTAACCTTTATCATTAAATAAGCACATAGAGCAAACTAGCATTGAGAGACAGCAATTTTATATGTCAAGGGGAGAAAAAAGCAAACAATAAAAACTTCTTGACTTGTCACCTTTTTATACTTATGAAGTATAAAAAGGTGACAATTAATGTAATAATTATATGTCATGAATGACAGATATTTTCTGAAATACAGCAACAAAATAATTCCAAAATGCTATCAGCAATGTCAGGAGTTAGGTCATTAGGGAGAACTTTCTTTTATTTGCATCTCCCTAGGATTCCCACCACACACTGCATTTTTGTTGGGGGGGGTGTTGTTTTGGATTTTGTTTGTTTGTCTTTATCTCCAAAGAACACCTTAGCAGAAGCTATCGGCTTTGACAGAACACCAAAATTCTGGCACTGAACCATAAATTGACCATTACCATAAAAAGAACTGCTAAATGAGAAACTATGTGCTCAGTATAAAACTAATTTCATGCTTTCAAAAGCACACAGTGGCTTCCAGCAAGATAGTGGCCCTGGGACTTGCAAAGACAGATTGGCTAATACAAATGGTGTGTGCTCCTGATGCAGTCTGCTTAGCCAAGCTTTACATGTACTGGCAGTAAATGGAAATTCTCGAATGTTCTGTCAAACAAATACACACTTATCTATAACTTTGGAGCTGAAAGCTATAAAACAGCTGCCTCATAAATATATTTAGCAGGAAAAAGCATGAGCTGTCCTAGTTCCTCAGAAGGAAAAAAAAAAGGCAAAAAACACAGCAGTCTTTACATACTAAGCACAGACATTTCTATAGCAAGTAAGAAAAACATTTTAATAAATATTTTCCAACATATTTCCTTGTTTTATTTTAAAAAGAATACTATCAGCATACACAAATAAAATCATAGGTCTCACCTCACCAACTCAATATTCACATAACAGCAGTGCTTAATGAGGAACTCAGCTGAACTAATTTGTGTTCTGCTATAGGTGAAATTCTCAATAAAATCCCCTTTTTTTTAAACGCGTAAGCACAAAGTCTGTTTAGTTTACGATAATACTTCTTTCAAGCTTAAAGATTTACTACTAGAACTTCACAGGCTACCCTTTAGCACACTATCTGTTCCCTTAAATAAAACTTGGTGCACCAAATCTCAAATTTAACTAGTTAGGGAGAAGCGACAGTAATTTTATACCCTTCTCAAAGCAAGCTGTCAGTGCAAATAAATTACTGGAAGCTGTCCTGGGCATGAAAGATCATAACTTTTAACATTAACAATGACAGACATATCTAAGATGTCAAATCCAGTATACAATTTATTTTGTTCTCTACTTTTTTAGTTTATCTGGAGAAACCGACAGCTCCTGTGTGTTTCACACATCATTGTAACTATTTAATAAGCCAGAAAGCAAGCTCTGGTAAGAGGTATTTATTCACACTGCTAATAAGCTTCTTTCTACAACAATAACACAGCATCACTGACATTCAAAAAACATTTAAAATGCATAGGAAGTCACCTACTGGAAAGATGCCCTCTGCAAACAGCAAGCAAGGAAAGGGAGCTTGCCACATATTTAGTTACTTTTAATACTGAAATAAGAAGAGAAGAAAAAGGTGCATTATATGCCTTGCCATTTTTATTATCCTTTCCACTGGAATAACTAAAACAGAAGTGCACTGCACACAGAAATAATGCCAAACATGTAAGCATCCACTGTTAATGTCGTAGCACAAAGCAATTCAGTGAAGTTTAATAATAAAAAACAGACTCACCTCTACTGGGAAGCCCACTCCACATTATGGCAATACTATTTAAAGCAGGTTAAACAGCAACCAAGTTACATAAACAAAACTTCCAGTATGTGACCAATATGATCTACGGTGCTACAGAGTGTTGGCTCCAGCCCCGATCATCTGTGTGACAGTTCCCTGCTACACCAGAGCAGCCTCCAACCTTCCCAGATGCCGGCTTATTGCACTGCTCATTGAAAATCCTTCACACGCTGGCAACATTTTAGGGAAGGACAAGCACACTCTGAGTCATTTGTAAAGAAAGCAAAGCAATTTCAGTTCTGTATCTTCATGCGTACCGAAACACGGAGCACTGTCAAAGTAGAAGTCTGCCTCTATTTATGCTGAGAATCAGGCAACCCAAGCCTTCATTATCAATGCATGGAATCAGCTACAGAGATCAAATTCAAACAAACCATAAAAAAATAAAAGGATATGATTATGAAAGGCTCTACAGATTCAGCTCCAAACCACACAGAACGAGGAAACATCTATCTGGACTGTGTAAATGTTAAAAATAGCTCTGTCTTTTCTACAAGGAACACGAGACAGAGGAGAATCAGCAGCCTGTATTGTGATGAGGTTCATTATTTGGGGGGTG
>VXAC01004813.1:1058596-1071149 GCA_013399225.1 Rhipidura dahli
AAATCACTAAAAGCATAACAGTACATGACCAATGCCTTCATCCTTCCAAAACAACAGCAATTTTAAATTACTTACTATGAAAAATCTCCATGGCTTATTAAGTTTATGCTATTCCTACTCCCACATGGACTTCTTTCAATGTACATACTTTTGTCTTTTCAGGTACTTCACAGGTTTTCTTTCCCCAGAAAGGTAAGAGAGCATGTGTTGCTGGGCATACTCAAACAGAGGTACACAGTATAAAACAGCTGTAACCATAACTAGGTTTTCAAGAAATGGAAAGACACGGGAGTTTTTCATTATATTACTTGTACAGTTACCCAAATATACTGCTGGCTCATGAGACAAATATGAGAGAAATATTGACAGGAGCTGTTCCCAGATGAGAAAACTTAGTATACAGAGAAGGTATCCATTTTCCTTTTACAAGGTAAAAATAATAAAAAAACCTAACTTCATTATTTTATATTTTCCAGTAGTTTTAATACAGAAATCATGGTTAGAAATGCACATGAATAAAAATGTCTGAATTTCTAGAACCCTTTTCTCAGCTGTCTACATCTCTAAAAGGTGGATCACATCCTTCAATGAGACTGTGAAAATATCCTTGCAGAAACATGAACTCAACTGATTTAAAAAGCTCTCCAGGCCATGCCCAAAGTCACTAAATGACGAGGGATATGCTCCCAATAACAAGAGAAGTTGTCTCACCACTACTCCAGCAGCCATTCTCAGCTTGAAACCATGGCTGGCGAGCAGCCGCATTTCTGGTCCTAGACTCTAGATCATTTGATTTTTTGATGTCATAATGCTGATTTTTTACCACAGCATAACTGCCCTTGAAGAGAGGTTAAACTGTCCAGGAAAGAATTTTGCTATGAAAATATATTTACACAAATTAGCGGCAAAGGGTGCCAAATATACGGTCCAGTTTTGTTTTGAAATCCTTCCACATTCCACCCAAAGGGCCACCCCCTATAAACCACTTTTTTCCATAGTAGCTACATACTCTGTTTGCTTAATATCATTCATGTGTTCCCCACCTCCAAGAAAATGACATGGAGCCTAGGGATGAATAATTGGTCTGATAACCTTTACCAACTTCAAAAGAGTCATGGTTTCCAATTTGCCATTAGGGAATTTTTGAATGTTTTGCTCTGATGAAACTTATCAACTCCTTTAAAACAACCAGCCTCAACAAAATAATTATTTCCTCAATTTTTTCTTGAAGCCTACCAGTGACCACACATATAATCTACTTTATATTTTTAATAATTTTATCAGTACTTTCACAGTGCTACTCAAAGAACAGAACATTATGGATACGGTGTGTAGTTAATGGCAAATAAGAAACCAACCTTAATGTCAGTTCTGGGCCTTGGTATTTACTCTCATCATCAACATTTTGTGAGGAGTACCAAGCACCCAAAAGAATACAATAAGTCTGCTTAATTTCAGAGCAGCTAATCATAATCATGATGTGTCCCTTTCAGTTCAGCATATTCTATGTTTCTAGGATGACTTCTGTGAAAGAAAACCACCAACTGCTTATCATAAATCCATTTCATATTGTAAGAAAAATGTCACATCCCATTATCTATTTCTTAAGTAAATGGTGGAAGAGACTCAAGTGATGCAAAGAATGTGGTACCATCTCCCAAATGCAATCTTGTTCAAGAGACCACTGAACAAGAAAAAAGTCAACATCCCCTGTAGCGAGAAGTGAAATAGCAAGAGTTTCTCAACAGCTCACTAAGCTAATTTTCATTACAGGCATGTAACTCTTTTTGTTATTATTTCTATTACATTGGAGACAGTAACAGTTTTGCTTTATAGTGAAAGAGTCTCATATTTTACAAACAGAAAAATGGATTTTACCTGGAGTAGGACAGCAAAGTGTGGAGCAACCTCCCTCTCACAGGGGCCAGAGAGGGGAAGCCCTGAGGAGTTGCTCTACTTTGTGCCCCCCCACAGAAGAAGCATTCTTGAAACTGCTTTCTGAAAGGTTGGGCTGTAGGCAGCAGGCATGGAAGGCAGGAAAAGTGCTGAACTTCTACTTGTCTAAAAAAGGTTTTGGCCCAACACAGAAAAACAGTTTGCTCACAGTGCTTTCTACTATCTTCCTCTTCTCAACAGACTTACTAATTCTACAGCTGTGCATGCACACTTTCAATGGCACTCAGGTCACAGACTTTTTCAAGATACTTTTGGTTGCTGCTTTGCATTCCTCTGAGTACTTGGTAGAATAATTCATAAAGATCTTCTGCAATAAAAATCAGATTATCCTTGTCTTTTTTTAGATTAATGAAAGACTAACACGGAGAAGGAATTGAGTAGCTAGATCAAGAGGCTTAAAGTAAGCAAAAGTTCTGTTCTCCCTTGGTACAAAGCAGTCTTAGATGGCAACTAAGCTACCTGTCAGAAAGCCAGCCTTGGCCCAGAAAAGGATTAAAACCTACATACAAAGACCTGTGTTCAGGATTAGATTCTTCTGACAAACACCAAGTAAAAGCCTCCACTGAAATGAGAGCAGTGCACTGAAGTTTCATTCTCTTGTAACCAACCATCATTTAATCCTGCACTGACCTAGTCATCTGGCAAGCTAATTTCTCTCAGAGTTTCATTAAAAAAAAAAAATCTTCCTCACATGCATGAGGCCAAAATTGAGAATGTAGATTTAAGACTATCCAGAATATTTTCACTATAATTTCTCAATGTCTATCAATAGTCAGTTTAATTTTTTGGCTAAAGACACTATTCACACTTCCTTTTTTTTAACTAATATGCAAGTTAGCTATACAGTCCATGGATCCCACCAAGAAAAATTCTGAGTTTTTTAATTGTAAGCCTCCCTACCTTCATTAACTTGATAGGTTGCCTAGACTTCCAAATTTATATGGCACTGCACAAAGAGAAAGAAGCTCTAATCTCTGTTGCCAAAAGTGGAAGAAACCCTGTGTTGTTCATACTCTCTTGTTCTTCTCCCATGCCCAAAACCAGCTGTTTTACGTTCTTCCTTCCACTCCCACTACAAGGCCCTTTTTGTGACCAGGTTTAGGTAAGAAATACAACAGAAGTTTAGTCATTTATGTATTTATTTTGCTGCATTAACAAATCCCTGGTTGTCATTGCTGTGAACCAGATTACAAAACTGTGTGTTTATAATCCCTGAGGAAGTCAACCTGTGATTATTTCCTCAGTACTGCAGTTTTAACACAATTACTTGTAGCACTGTTCTTTACAAATTTTGTTCAATACAAAAAAGAGTCATGACATGGGGTCCTGCAGCATTTCCAAAACTGTCCTGCAGTGTTGGAGATTTCAAGAACAAAAAGGCAAAGCTGCTACCAGAATACTCTACACTCTGACATCCCAATCACACCTACAGAAAGATCATGGGCATTGATGTGTGCCACCTGAGCCCTAAAGCACATCTGCTCTTTAAAACAGCCTAGGACCCACGGAAAAGGGATTCTTCTTCGCACAGTTTTAAATCTGGACGCTTTCTGTACCAAAAATGAAACTTCCCTACACTTTTCCAGAGATCTGTAAAATTTGGACTTCGATAGGCATTTCTACACTTCCTCAGAACGACATCAGCTGTTCCCGTGTTACCATGGGGGCAAAGGAGAGAGAATCGGGAGACTCACCAGGAGGTCCCACCCCATGGAAGAAGCAATGAGAACTCCTGGAGCAAAATCGGGGTCACCTCCGAAGAAGCGGGAGGGGTCCAAGGAAGCCTTGCAGGCGCAGCCCCGGGCGCTGTTAGCGAGGAGCCCGCAGTTGTCGCTCCCGCGGCGGGCGCTGCCAACGCGCGGCTCCGCGCACGGCCCGGGCTGCAGCGCCATCGCGTGGGAGCCTCGCCCGCCGCACCGCCGCCGCCTCCGGAGCATCGCCCCACCTGCCTTCAGCCCCTACAGCAATTAACTCATTAGCTCGCTGTCAGCGGAGAGGAAGCCAGCGGGCTTTAATCAGCACTTAGCCAAGTTCGTGCCGTACGCTCCCAGGCGGCTGCGGCCCCTGGGAGCAGCGGGTGCCTGAGCCCGGGCTCGTGGCGGGGGCCGGTCGGGCTCCAGGTACCCAGGACAGCCGCGATCTGCCCCGCGCCGCTCGCCGCTGCAGGCTCCAGCGAGGACTGAAAAACTTCCAACAGGCTCACTCCAAAATACGCCTCCCCAAGGCTGCAGGAAACCACCCTTCCTTTTTCTTTGTAGGAAACAAATGAAATAATTTCCAGCTTAAGCTGCAAAGGTAAACACACACTTTCGTCCTTTTCCGAGATTTCATTTCTGTCCTTCTCACAGCAGCCTGTCCATACATTGAGGATGCCTGGCTCAAGGGCAGGGATGGCCCGGGAATGGCCCAGCACTGACAAACTTCAGCCTGAGCTTCAGTAAGACATGATGGGCATGGCTGGTAATAGACAAGCACGAACATAAGCAATAGTGAAGGCTCTAACACCATGTGCAATGTGCTTTCCAAGCAGAATACTCTTTTTTTCCAACACACAGTTGTTTTCAACACCAATGTAAAGAAAAGGAGGAGGTCAATGAGGGGATCAAATCACCAAAGTCGCCTAATGTAGTCCATTAATTTCTTGGTTTTGGCAATATAAAGAAAATGAAGTAATTTGAGTTGCAGGTAGATGTACAATAGCAAAAGAGCTTGTATAGTTCAATAGCTAGCAAGGTAAAATAAACTAAAAATCGAGTAAATTTTTAGAAAAATATATTGCTTAATACATTTTTAAGTCCTATGACAATTACTCATTTTAAGTCCTATGACCCTTACTCTAAATACAAAGAAGTAACTTTAAATTAATTTCTAGAATTGTATTTAGACTCTAAATATATAAAAGCTCCTCATCTATATGATGAAAGGTATTATGACCCAGGTATTAAGTCTTAATAAATACTCCAACAGTGGTACAACAAGGATCATTACCAGCCAGTTAAGAGCAACAAATTGAGCTTATGTAGTGGAAGTAAAAAATTAAAAGGACATTTTCTAACAGCTTAGGGCTACCTGTCACAGAGAGGACCACAAAACAGAATGAGTACGAAAATATGTCTCATCTCCATTTATAAGGACGTCTGCCAAGTGTCAGGGAGAACTGCAGTCAGTGATCCATCAATTCTGTCACACAGAATCAAGACAGCTTTGGCAGGTCTGTAATCCTGGTTTCTGAAGTATAAAGGAAAATTTATAGTCACCTCATTTTCCAGTGGCAATATGATTAATTTCACGTGCATCTTTTGAACACAGAGGAAAACTCCAACCTGACATTGGCAGGAACTTTCACAGAAAGTTTCCTAAATTGTGCTGAACTGTTCAGTAGGTGGCTTGTTAGAAGGGCCTAGCTAAAACAATGAAGTATAAGAGGGGCTATTTGCTTCCTTTGCATGTGGAATAAAGTCCATTCACTGGTGAGGTGAGATTAATATAATTGCTTTCTTACCACCTGCACTATTAGTTCTGTTTACAATGTTAGCTGAAGAAATGGGAAAGGAAGACTTACATTACAAGAGGTAATAAGACTCCAGAGGACATGGATTAAAACCGAGCCTGGGTAATGTCAATTTATAAGAAAATTAATTTCTACTTATTTTGGAAAATGTTCTTGGAGAACTACATCTCAGTAAATCTTATTCTCCCTCTGGTTCTTAAACAGTATATTAAATAGTTTATGTGATCACAGTAATAATAAATTGTCTACTGTAAGCCGTTTCTTTCTTTTAAATGCTATGAACACAATATCACAGAATGCTTATTTCAACATGCACTGGATAGACCACCACAATTACTACACTACTAGAATATAGTCTAATATACACATGGGTGAACAAAGTACAAAGAAATGTGAATTTTAACTCCCAATCTATACAGTAACCCCAAAACACGTGCTCCAGCAAACAACTGAGCATCAGAGCACTCTTTGAGTTAATGGTGCCAGAGCATCAGCTGTGATCCTCGGGAACGACAGCACAGGCACCAGATGAAGGGGTTCAGATAACAAAAAGCAACAAAAATAGAACTTGTTTTTATATGTTTGCATTGTAGACCAGCACACAGAGGAATCTTAAATCAGTCATGATGTCTCATAGATATTCCATTATTTTAAGAAAGCACATAATTAACTAATCTAGATGTTTTTCAACAGGAATTTAATCTTTTGGATCGCACACCTTACACAAATGATATCCTTACGCTACTTAGTTCTAAATCAAACAGTACCACACACTTCAAAACAAGTCAAATTCAGTCAACAAGAAAAAAATCAGAGAAAAGAAAAAGCTGAACCCTTCAATGCAACTTGACTGTTTCTGTACAAAAGAAACCAAAGCCAGTGTCCTCATGTAGCAATTAAAACCAAATATTACAATTAAGAAAACTTCTTCTATGAAGATTTGAGATCTGTTAGGTTTTTCTCAAATAGCTAAGAACCGAGCCTAACACTGATTTAAAAAAACACCATCCCCCCCTCAAAAAACAGAAAAGCATATGTGCTTTGAATCTTTAAATGATGCATGCTAGACACATTTTGTCCAAGCAGTTTAGACCTTTGTTTTGCCTAGTAAGCAAAAAATCTTACTTGGAATTACTTCTTACTTAGAGATCTTTTCCAACCTAAACCAGTTCTATGAGTGAGAGTAGTTAAAACCCAGATGACTGAAAGCAGAGAGAAGGAATGGGCCAGGCCTATAAATTCCATCTCTCCTCCTTTATCTTTCCTCTACTAGATTTCTTTAAAAAGTTTCTCCTGTACAGGTAGCTTCCCTCCAGAACTTTCTTTTGGGAACAACAGCAGATGACAAAAATGTGTATTTGGATCCACAACAGTTACTTTTGAATAGACCATATCTCAAGGTCCAGCACAGTAATTAATCACCCATTATAGGAATATTGTCTCAATACCACTTGGCTTCACAGGAAAAGAAATACACTAGTAATTCTGAATATGGCAAAATATTATTAACTATCAGTATTAATCTGTATTAAGTTTAATGGTTGGGTGGAGGGAGGTAGAGCTTAAAAGAGCTTGGAATTCTTGACCAAAATCCAACATCCCAAACTAATTATGTACCTGTGCTTGTACTTGCAAACAAAGTGCCAGGAGCCGTACTTGTAGGGAGTTTTCCATTATTTAGCTGCTTCACTCTTTTCAAGTGAGACTTCCCGTTGTAATGAACTTGAGCTTGCGCTGCAGAGTTCAGCTGGATGTTGCACACCTCACAGAAGGAAAACAGTATCTTCTTTTTTTCTTTGCTTAATTGATAATCCTGTCTGTCATTCCTCAGTCCTTTTTCTTCAAAGGCCCGTAGAACAGCTGGTTGATTCATAATCCCATCTTCAATGCTGTGGTCAGGACTTAATGGACGCTTCATACCTTCAAAGAAAATAGAAAATCTTTACTAGATAGCAACTAATCCTTACTATTAAAACTACATTTTCTCTTTTTTAAAATGCTATAATGCATGACCCAACAACCAGTTCTAACAAATAAGGTTCCAAACTGCAGAGGCATCGCTTAATATAGGAATAAATGCACTTGTGACACATCACAGAGCTCAGAAATAATAAGCTGGCAATATATCACAGTCTGTGCACAGCAACTTGCAACAACTCATTATTTTGTTCTGCAAGCTCTCTATTTTAAAGTAGATTTATTATTGCATTCTAGCAGAGGTTAAGATTGTTTTCAAATACATTTCCTCTGCTTTACTAAACACTGGTTCCAGAGCTTTTTACTTTCCAATGACTATAGCAGCACCCAGTGCTTCAAATACAATTATTCAACAAAAAAGATGCCAACAAGAGATGTTAAAGAAACACTGGAAGAGAGCAGACTGTTCAAATGAGACTAATGAAGCCTTTCCACTTTTACACAGACCCAAACCTTCAGACTCATACAACAATTGTATGTTATGTATATTAATCCATCAATACCTTCACAACTCAAAGTATTGTACAGAGGAAAGTCAGGTAGATGTTGGTTTAGCACAAACTACACAAAATCATGGTAAATGACAGTCCCTGAACATTAAGCCAAGAGCCTGAAATATTAACTTGCCCCAGAGCATAAAAACTTCATCATCATCAGTGAATCAAGCTGCACAAAGAACAGTTTTATCTAACAGGGGGAAAGCCTGTATTTCATTTAAGGTATGGTGCTAAAGCAGCAGAGGAGCAATGGGGGTTCTAGGGTAACTCGTATAGAAAATAATTCTGTTTTCTTAGCTACACAAGTTGCTGTTTATTCTTTCCCCCCACCACCCAATTATTCTGGATGGCCAAAGCCTGGCTCAGAGAGCAGTACACAAAAGCTGCTCTTTCTAGGCAGGAGTGCACCTATATTCAGCTTTCAAAAGCAAAAGGCTTCAAACACAAGGCCCTTTTTCCAGCCTGGGAATCAGAGCAGCTCAGAGCTTCGTGTACACCCACCACCCTGTTAGGCAGGAGCACTGAGAGACACAAACAATGAAACCAAAAGTGGCAGCAGTCCTCCCCAGAAGAGTGTAGTATTCACATGTAAAACTAGAGTATTCCTCTCATTATCCAGGTAAACATACTACCAAGAGCAAGTCTGTTCTGCTCCCTGGCACAGGGATGTACAAGGAAAAAGTTGCAGAAATAGTTGAAGTCATTTATAGGGTAAGAGAATAACTCATCACATTCCTAACTCTAACCCATGCTTAATATTTTAGTATTTGTACAAATTCCTTCTCAAGTACCGTTCACTGATCAAGTACTCTAAATAGATTTCATGTATTTGTTTCTTATAGGTGACAGTTCTGTCATCGAACAAACAATATTAACAATGCATTAAGATACACATCACATCAAAAGTAAAACTAATAATTAAAAATAAGTGTGGAGTACAGGTACCTAATTAATTTAAAAACAAAATACTGGTGATCCTGAAAACCTAGGCTAGAGACTGTCACACTAAATCATTTAAGTGTAAGTATCATATTTCAAGGCCAGCAACCAAGATCCTTGACTCAGCTAAGCTAAGATGGCATTTTCATCTGAATATTGAATCCACTTAGAGGTTCAGTATTTGTTATTTTTCAACGTACTTTAAACCATAAACAACCTCTCCTAGTCCCTTTGTTCTTTGTAAATTTTTATTTCAACATCACTCTTGTAGTTTTTGTTCTCTGAAGTAAAAGATTTTGAAACAAAACTCATTTACAAGTTGTACATACAAACATAATTACATAGTAATAAAATAGATTACAGGTTAAAAATCCTGGCTTGTCAGAAATCTCATACACTTGGTTGCAGACAGAAAATAATCCAAAATATAATTCAGCAATTCTTTCAGTCGTCTGTAATGAAGCTCAGTAGGTTTGGATACCTTTAAAATTGGCAGAGGTAAACATCTGCATTAGGAAGCTTCCAGAGGAAAGACTGATGGAGCTGCCTGTAAGAGCACCAAAGCCTTTCCAAGGAGGGTTATTTTGGAAAGCATCAGGCTGGTCCTGCAGCAGCACATCATCACTGCAGCACGAGATACAAACACTCCTGCACTGCATGTTTCTGCTTACTTTCTTCCAGTGGAACAAAACCTTGGTAGAGTCTGGTATTTGTTCAAATATGGAGCAAAGAAAAAAAAATCAGAACACTTGCCCTGAAAGTACAGTCCTGACATCACCAAAATTGTTTATAAATACGAACACACCCAGAAAGAACAAGTGAGTGCAGCAAGGAGTCACACACTGTGTCTGCACCCTTAGGCATCCCAGCTGCCAGTCGAGAAAGGAAATTAACCTTCAAATAAAAAGAAATAGCTGTCCACGTTCCACTTTTGTTTTAACAAACAAAATAACTATAAATTCAGTTTTTCTACAAAAGTTGCATACACAGGACAAACGAGTCCTTGAAGCAATCTCTTGCCACTAACTGAAGAATTTAAAAATCCAAGCTGAAATTTTAAAATAACTTTCATTGCCTTAAGCTCTGCATCTAAATTAAAAGGTGACGTGATTATAAGCAGCAATGACCTCCCAACAACTGATGGGAGCAGCAGATCCAAATCACTTCTGAGGAAATGCCTACAATGAGCACAGGAGGGCTTGCAGTGGCACATTCTGACCAGTCCATCCCTGCAGAAAATCTGTCCATGCAACCAGAGACAGAACCATGACAACCCTCAGAAGTCTGCCCCTTCCTAACAAAAATCCCAGCCCTCATCCTCCTGGGATTTGGAGACCTGAACATTTGGTAAAGCAAATCACCTGTGCTTGAAGAGCTTAATTTAGTCTCTTCTAGAGTTTTTAAAAAGAAAATGTTGGTGGCAAACGTGCACTGAGATTTCAAAGTATGCCCAGTTTTCACACACTAATACAGCTTTTATTGTAAATGAGCACATCTTGTGGTGTATATATTTGTTCAAAAACTAAAAAGGTTATTACATGCAAGGAAAGTTTCTATTGTTTTCAAAACTTTGTCTTCTTCCTTTCTTCTTTGAAGTCCAAGTTGAAGAAACACACCTTTGAAAATCTCCACTGAAATGTCCTGTTTCTAGAATATACAGAATATACAATTCTGCATTGAGTCAGTGTTAAGAATCTCACCATGAATGAGGTTTATCTTGTACAAGCTAACCTTTCTTTAGAAGGCTATCTGAATGCTTTAAACTTTTATGAAGGAAACACGTACATACACATTAATTTGTAACAGGAAAAAAACCAAAACAAAACAACAACAAAACACCCAAACCAACAAACAAAAACCACCAAAACCCCCACAAACCAAGAAACTTTCTTCTTATTCTCTAAACTTTATAGTCACTCAAATTTATGCAAGCACACATCTGTCGAGTGTTTTTTTCCTCTCAAAAAAGAGCTAACTGCTGCAGACAGACTGTGAAGAGTTCTGGGTGGTACTTGTTCTCACCCACAAGCAGTCAGATATGAAACAGGGCCATTTCATTCCTCAGGTTTACACATAGCTCAATAACATTATCATGTAACAGAAGCAGCTACTTGAGACTACAGTCAGTGAGCTGAGAATAAAGAGAAGTTACATAATCATTAAATTATGTGAAACCAAAAAATAATTTAGAGCAATTGTTATAGGTGAAGTATTTGGAAGTTGGTTTAAGAGTAGAAACAAGAATATGTGTTCATTAAAAGGCAGAAAGGTGTGGAATCATCATGAGGAGAAAATATACTTGATCAATCCTGCAAGCTCCCAGTTCTGTACAACCCAAACACAGCACGGTGTAAGCCAAGGCTTAGCAGCAGCTGATACATAACAAATTAAAGTGCCCCATACAAAAATTGACATTATTCTGTCAATCACACTGGAGTGACACACACATTGAAAAGGCTGTCACTGTATTCACACAGCGAGGATTAGACCCAATTAAAAACTGAAAGGTGAGAAAGGGAAAACAAGAAAAATAAAAGCAGGAAACACAGAAGAGCATCCATACATCCATCTGAAATGATCCAGAAAAATGTTCAGTCTGTAAAGGGATTGTATGCCATATCAGTCTTTCTCTTGCAAAAATAAGATCTGATTCAAACCAAATATACTCATTTTTATTCTGATCAAAATCACAGGAGGAAGCAATGTAAAATATAAGACCTTTTCAGGTATTTGACATAAGTTATTACCAGACTGAACAGGGTTGTTCCTCCATCACATTTCCTCCCCATTACACAGAACTGATCTATCTCAATAGATTCTGCAAACAATACTGGAGCAAGAATAAGTTAGTGATTTATGACACCACATTAAAATTCTGAAGTGTCATGAGATACCCTGTTAGGATTTCTGAAAACACATCTTCTCAGTATCTTGCAGCTGGCAAAGAAATCTAAGTGTGGATATCCTTTGTACTTGAAGCTCAAGGCAATTAGCCTTTCAATTTGGCTGGCTAATTTACTTTTAAACAGAGTTGTTCTTTCAGAGGAGCTACAAAAAAGTGTTATATATAGTACAGTGCTGTAGGTGAGAATGTGTAAATCTTTACTCAAAGGAAATAAGCTTTGGTTATCCTAATGAATTAGTGATGGTTACACGATGCATTCTTTTCCTGAGTGCTGGTCTAAACTTTTGCAATGCCCATTCCTAATTAGTTGACACTTCAAAGAACCACCATGCTGGAAATGTAATTAGACTGCCTTTCCTCTGTGGACCTGTGCCAGGTAAGCAAAAAAGAAAAGGCATTTTAACAACTTACATATGGACAAAGAGAATTTTTTCCTTTAGCCTTTGGAAATAATCAAATGAGTACGTAAGACACAGGAAAAAATACCAAAATTAACTGACTTCCTATACTGTTACATTTCCAAAAAAGGTTCATTCAGACAGTTGGGGGAAGGGGGGGAAGAGAGAGACCCAGAACCCAGCCTTGTGTTATGCTCCTCCTGAGCATCTCCTATGGAGAAAAACTATTTCTGCAATGATATGAGCTAATGAGGTCTGCATGCATGCCTTAAGAGCTGTGGTCTTGCAGTGGAACAACTATGATTCCTGAGTTCCTCATCTCTATCATAAAACGTTTACACACACCTCCCAAAACTAAAAAAAAAAAAAA
>VXAC01004813.1:1071165-1202145 GCA_013399225.1 Rhipidura dahli
AAAAAAAAAACCACAACCACCCCAAAAAACCACACAAACCAACTTTGAATACCTCCAGAGCATTATTTAAAAGAAACTCAATAGAACTGTTTATTACAAGTCTTATGACCTTTCTTATATTTTTAGACAATATTTCCCAAACACAGATAAACTATCAGGAGGCATATGGTTTGCACCATCTGGGCAACAAGTTCTTTTGGGATACTGTGGCGAGCAGCATATGCAGAGTGCCTTGTGCACAGTATCCTACAGAGTTAAAAAAAGCACTAGAGATTATTTTGAAGCCAGCCTTGAAAAATCCCCCATATGTTTAAGGGACCTGTTTTGTTTCAGATGATGTTTTCTTCTTTCTTTCAGTACAAACCAAAACAGAGAACTGCCATGTTTAATCTTCATCTTGTTCTGAGATTGTTCAAAGAGGCATCATATCCTGCAACATCTCCACCTGTCAAACTATTTATTACCCACCCATACATATCTGATCAACTCTTGGTTGTGTCTTTCATCTCTGCTTACAAAAGGCATGGAATGTTTTTATTCAAAGTTACAGTAAAAATTGGATGGTTCAGAAAAGTAAACACATTTTTATTCCTTAGGACAGATAAAAATTAATCAATTAGTCACAGTATGCAGTCCAAACTGGGCTAAGTAATTTTTTAGCTTTTATTTTGATGCTAGTTTATCAATACAAAGAAGAATAGAAACAAAACTTACTATTACTGTGCATGAAAAGTTCTGAATGGTTTAGTATGACAAATGGCTGACAGCCTCTTCACTAACACATTTTAAAGCATTTAACGTTTGAAGGAGATTCTCTTCAAACTACAAAAACAGATGGCTATTTCACAACACAAACATTAGCTGTTCAGCACAAGGTAATTCAGAAAATTGGAAACATTCAAGTAGCTAGTATTTTGCTTTGCTTTACCAGCCCTGAAATTTTCTATGTTGAGGAAACCCAAAATTAGCCCTACTGCACTAGACCGTGAGCTCAGCTAAATTGGAGTAAATAAAATCACTCACAACTTAGGTTGTCACGGACTGCTGCTGCATGTGCCAATATCTGTAGCTAGCTCTAACTGTAAGGCTGATCCTTTCCTCTGCAGCACCCATACTCAGAGATTTTTGGCACTCTTAGCATTAACAAGAATTCACGAACCTATTTACACATTAATTTATTTGCCAAACAGATAAATATCCTCACCTGACACAACACATCAGATTGCTGACAAGCAGGCTAACCAAGTCTGGAGTCCAGACAGCTACCCTGGATTATGCTTCAAGACAAACAGATAGTTTTACAGAATTATCATAATACGATTTTGCTTGATGAACCATTTGACAAGTCGGTGCCTTCTACTCAGCAGTCTGTCATTAAGCCACTACTTACCTTCAGTTAACTTGCACTCTAAGCAACCTTAGCTAATTAAAGAAGAACATTTAGATGCCCAAAGTGCCCAGCACATGCTTTAGATATCATTTTAAACATTCATCCTCCCCTACTACATGCAGAAACCTACCAGAGAGAATAGACCTCCCAGGAAAATAGCTGCTCAGCCCCCTTAGCTTT
This sequence comes from Rhipidura dahli, assembly GCA_013399225.1. Taxonomy (NCBI): domain Eukaryota; kingdom Metazoa; phylum Chordata; class Aves; order Passeriformes; family Rhipiduridae; genus Rhipidura; species Rhipidura dahli. The sequence goes on from VXAC01004813.1 coordinate 1,072,736, forward strand.
GCCTATAAAAGGTCTTTTGAACAAATTCATATAAAAATCCCAGCATCCACAGTGCTATCCCTGGTATGAGATCTGCAACATATTCAATCACGTGGTCCAGTCTGTGTTTTAGTGTCCTCGTTAAAGAAAGAGTCCATTTCATACCAACCATCACTGATTTTCTGTACTTGATCACACTTACATTCTGTTTCATCCAGGAACTCTAGTTTTCTGTTAAAGACCTAAATCTCAAATATGCCATATTTCTAAAGCAACACCCAGGAAGAAGGAAAAAACCAAACCACAAAACCAGAGAGACTTAAATTAGGTTTTTTTGGATGTGGGCAAGATTAAAACACACCCAGATGCCAAACAGACAGGAAAAAAAGAAAAAGAGAAAAAAGAGTTAAAAAAATAGATAGATACTTTTAACTGGTTGAACATGAAAATTACAAGTTATTTTACCAGCAAATCCTCAAAGTTTTAAAAAGCTGTATTTTTCTGAGTAGAAATTAGCAGTTTTCTTTGTCTATTTTTCAATGTATATTTTCAATTTTGCCCATTTTCACAATCTGCTTTTTTGAGACCAGAGAACTGACTTATCAATTACGAACTTAAAATATAAATTGAACAATACTGCCTCTAAGATAATTTTCTAAGACTATTTGCTAAATCTCTAGACTTCAACAAAGTTGCTAGATTGAGATTTTTACTTGTAAGTCTCAAAGTATTGGATCCAAGTACTATTTAAATCAAAGGACTCCTTGTATTTCTCCCTACAAAACCATTGACTAACACAACATTAATTAGATGTATCTCCATCAGATTTTTGTCTTGGGAGAGCTGAACTCAAACTTGTAAAGGGAAAATCCTGTAGAGGATGTAATTTGAACCTTCCTTCAACAATAAAAGGACCACGGAAATGGGGGTTCTTTAAAGAACAAATTAACTTTATACATTCAAGAAGCTTAAGATAACTTAAAGCCAATTGCAAAACAAATGGGTTTTAACTAATTGGACGACTGATTCAAGATGTAAGGTACTTCTAGTGAAGCATTTATTTTATTTATAAAAACAGTTGTTCATGGCATGAACTTGCACAAATAAAGATCAAAACCTGCTGACATAATCTGAGGTTCCTACAGGGTATCTGTACCTGGCTGTTACTTTATTTTGCTTTAGCATAATCACATTTGAAGAGTAAATCAATCTTCAGTCTCAGGAAGTAAAAATAATTTCTACCTTCTTAAAAATATCAAGAATTCATCTCAGCATAAAAGGAACTCATGACAGAAAGGCCTAATAGATGGCTGTCTTGTTCTTAAGTCTGACAATGCTAGGAGCTGAATGTAAGTTGTACTGGAAACCATTAATTCAGGATAAAACCTGGTAATGCTGTGAAATGCTTGGACACAAAACAAGAACTTTGAGGACTCTGTGAAAAGAATAGCTCAGCAGGAACAAAGAACATGCCACATTCAGAAAACATGTGAGATTGAGGTCTATCAGCTTGATTGGAAGCACTAAGAATACAAAGAACAGAAAACTGCAAGCATGATCAATGGCAGTGAATGTCAATCTTAAAGTGCTCCTAAAAAGATCATCCCAGATTAGTCATCATTCATAAAATGCTGTCATTGTCTGTGTAATCAACTGATTCTCTTTTGAGAATATCAAAACCAATGTTGCCTTATAGTATAAAAGATATCACATCTGCTTTGTCTTGTTAATTACTTAAGATCTATGATCAAATTATAAGAATATTATCCAGCTGGTAGTGGAAGACCATACAGTGGGTCACCTGGTTTGAAGCCACCTGCAGGAAGGCCAGGTTAAAGTTAGCACTGACCTGAATCTAACCACTTGCCCCTTTCTGTTTAAAGGAACCACAGCTAAGCATATTTTGTACCAATACTGAACTCAGAGAGGTGTCTTGTGAAGTCAAAGACACAGCCACTCCCTAATTCCTCCTTCCCATGCACAGACCTCTCCTAAACTTGAGCTGCAAGTAACCTCAGGCTTCAAGTGACTGTTGTTGCAAAATCCATTCCAAATACCTGTCTTATTCCACATTAAAATACACACTTCCATTCATTAAAGAAAAAAAAACAGCCAGCCTTTTGCTAGTTTAGCTGACATTTCACACCCTGATCCAGAAATAGGATGTGCATGTGCTTCCGTGCTGTAAATAATCCACTCTGCTCTCCCCTCAACTAAGAGCCACGAGACTGCGTGCATTTGCTCATACAAATTTGGCAAACAGTCCTAATTTCTGTGCTTTCCAGCCAGTGCAACAATATTATTGCTTTAATCTAATTTGGGTTTTATAAACTTTTGGACCTAATTAACTTTTAAGTTTTAATTTTAAACTGAATGATAGTACCTGAATTAAGAATTCGTGTGGCAGATCGTTTGGGTTTCTTCCCTTTTATTGTTCATTTGTATAAAATCAGTATACTATTTACATATCATACTTAATAGTTAAAAACCCATGTAGATACTCAAGTAGTATATTGCTCTACGATAAAACCCTCACAACAAAGGTCCATTGGCAATTCCAGCAGCCCTAAACTGCATAAACTTCTTAAGCCCTGGATTCTTACAGATATTCTACACCAAGTATTCAGGCACTGAAAAAAGTCAGCTATTTGAATCACTAAACTAGATGTCACTTCATTAAGCTGTTGTTTCATAGAGCTCTGCAGACCCCAAAGTATGAAGGGCATGGATCTGCTGAAGGAAGTTCAGGGTGGGGTCACAAAGGTGATTAGGAGACTGAAGCACCTCCCCTGTGATCAGAGGGAGAGAACTTAGGTTGTTCAGCCTGGAGAAGAGAATGGTGCAGGAATATCTTAGAGCACATTTCAGTACCTGAAAAGGCTATGAGAGAGCTGGAGAGGGACTTTTCACTAGGGTATGGAGTGACAGGACGAGAGGTAATGGCTTCAAACTGAAACAGGATAGGTCTAGATCACATAGTAGAAAGAAATTCTTCTCTGTGAGGGTGGTGAGACACTGGAACAGGCTGCCCAGAGAAGCTGTGGATGCCCAATCCCTGTGAGCGTTCAAGATCAGGCTGGATGAGGCCCTGAGCGACCTGACCTCATGGAAAGTGCCCCTGTCAATGGCAGGGGGTTGGAACTAGTTGGTCTTTAAGGTCCCTTCCAACTCAAACCATTATTTGATTCTATGGAATCTATTTCAGCTGGTACACAGATCAGCTAAGTATGAGTATAACAGTAATAACACAAACCAAAATGGATGTTGTAAGGGCTGTAGGAATCAAATTGCATGACAGATGCCCAGATTTCTTCCTTCCAAAGATATTTGTACTTGATACAACTCAGAGTTTCCTAGAGGGTCAGCTTTACTGTCTAAAATATTCTACATAAGGAACCTGTCACATGAATGACAAGCAGCTCTTCCAAAAAGACAGATCTAAGTAACATTTCTTAAAGCACTTATGTTCAAGAAAGAGGCTCAGTGCATACAGCCAGGAACAGAGAGGATGAGGGAAGTGGCCTGCGGATATCCTCATGGTTCACACTTCAGTCTTTGCATCTTCCCTGGGGAAAAAGGGAGTAGAGGAGGGCCAGAAGATATGCATTTCTATTCCTGCATCTGGAACAAAACTATGGGGTGTTTTTTGTGTGGACGCTGAAAAGCTTTTAGCAGAGAAGTCTTTCAGCTTTCTGCACCATTCTGTGACAGCTGTCTTTCCCATGAAAGCTATGTAAAACAAAGTGATCATTTTGTAAACACTAGCACCTGCAGATTGTTTTGTCAGATTGTTATGGATCTAACTAGCAAAATATTTGGGAATGGATGCCTTAGAATTTGGCCAATCCCCTCAAGGGGTGGATGGCCATAGGACCAATTACCTTTTGCCATTTAACACACTTTTTGTGAACCAATGTACAAAAGCCTTGGGAAAAACCATTAAATGGGCTTGCTGCCATTGATATCTGAGTCTGGACTTTGTGTGGTTTTTCTACCCATCTGTGTTGTGACAGCGACATTTTTTGCAAGCAATTTCATATCTTTTTCTCCAAATTGTCCCCTCCATTTCCACATCAACTCAGAATACACCGTCAAAGCAAGGGCACGTTTCACAGCATGCATTTGTGCTCATTATCAGCATCAGGTATGATGCTGTATGAGGCATCTAAATATCACTGCTGACACAGTACCTAAGAAAATAAAATTTTTAGCACAAAAGCAATGACAAAGACTAAAGGTCTGTCAAGATAAGAACCATTCAAGTTTGCCATCAAAATGAACAAATTATGGAAGAATCAACTTACACCCACCCATATTCCAGAGATGAACCCAAGGCACACAATTCATCTTTTGCTGATTACTGCATAAAGTGAGCTTCTTGTGGTGGTGACTGCATACCAACTGCCACGTTAACAAGCAGTGTCTTCCTTCAGACATTTACAAACATCAGAATGCTTATTCATGACAGTCCCACATATCATCTGCCATCCCAGATGGTGACTGGTGGGATGCTGATTTTGTCCTAAGGCAGTTACCACCCACCAAGATAGTATATGCAGGGCTAAATAAAGAGCTTGTGCCATCTGCTGTCAGGTTTAGATGATTTCTTGAGACCTACTAGATTAGTTTATTTTAAATCAGACAAATTGGGAGGCTACAGCTCTCTCACTGCCCAATAAAATAAGAGTAAGTTTCACTGCAGAAGACAGACAGTAAATCAAGAAGTTGTTAAAATGTTCTGCTGGGTCCATCTACCGACCTGGGAGCAGCTAAGGATTCTCACTGTGATCAGTGGCAAAAGGCACATACAGCCCGCAAGTTCAGAGGGAACCTGAGACCAAGAAGTAATTCTGCAGAACTTACAGTTTTCCTTGGCCTGGAAAAAAAATTTAGGAATTTCCTTTCTTGCCAACAGGATATTTTTTCTACCTCCTTTTCTTGCAATCTTTATAGTGCTATCATTTTGATAGCTAGTCTCCATCAATTCTTGCCCAGTTCCAATTTTTTTTCTACCTTCTCTGTAGAGTCTTCTTATCGCCCTGCTCACGTGCTGTCATATTATATATACACAGAAAAAAGAAAAGACAGTTAAAAAGAACTAGTATGATATATTCTTCCTGCTTCACAACCAGCATAAACTCACTTCATCTGTCATATCCATTTATAGATGGTTAATCGAAAATACAGCCATTTCCCCAATACCATCTATTAGGCACTCAAACGACATTAAATAATTCTATGCATTCTTTTAAAATTATCTAATTAAATTTCTTTTTGTACATCAATCAATATCTAAAGCAAGCAGAGAAAATAGAAGAATGCATCCACAGAAGCATTTTTCTAAATCTTTTTAAATCTCCAGGTCCATGAAAACCTTCCACTGAGGCAGAGCATTAACCCTTGCACAACTATAAAGGTTACATCGCTGTCTGCATGGAAGAAAAAAAGCATTACTTAAACTCAACACTAAAGAAGTAAAATTTCAAAATATGGAGAAATTTCCCTTAAATCGTTAACACCAGAAGAACGGGACACAAAGGAGAAAGATCAAGGAGCTCTGTACTGCACAGTAATGAGAGAGAGGGGTTGCAAAGGTCTCTGCAGGAGCCCTACACGGTGAGAGTCCCTGGCACTACAGCCCACAGGGCTGCCCCAGCAGAGATCCTCCAGGAGGCCCAGCAGCAAATGCTCAAGGAAAATGCTTCCAGCCCAGCACAAGTGCATCACCTCCTCCAGCATTCACACCATGAAGGGCAGAGGAACAGAATACATCAGTCGGCTGCAAAGGACAGCTTAGCTCCTGAGAAAAAGCAGGGACTACCTAAAAAAAAAAAAAAACACCAAAAAAACCCCCCCCAAAAAAAAAAAAACCTGTGGAAAACTACAGGAGAAAAAAAAAGGCTTTCCCATTCCTCTCCCCCATACATACAGCCAGAGGCAATGAGGGGCAACAAGGTAGATGCTCCATGGTCCTTAAGCGTGTTTCCTTACCCTTCTTTAAAAGAGTGTTTGTACAAATGTCAGTTGCTTCAAATCACCCCAGACTGCTTCCCCTGCTGCAGAGTTCACTAATCCATGCATCCCCGTGCAGCTCTCTGTAGAACATGTGGCTTTATTAAATGGCCAGGTAATCATAAATGCATTTAAAATTCAATATCAGTTATTTAAGACAAAAAGATCTGACATAAAATTATACAAGTCACAATTGGTCTTGTACTGCCATCCTGCACAGAATACAAGTCTGGCATCTGCTCTGGGATATAAACATCATTCCACCTGTCATTTTACAACTATGTATTTGAAGTCTTCACAGAATTTCATGCATACTGCTCCCCTAAAAAGTAAAAAAAGTCATTTTGCAAAGGGATAAACTTCTGATGACAGCAGTCACACAGAAAATTGGCCATTAATCTCCTCTGAATAAATATAACCCCCAGGAAGATGAAAGTGTGAGCAGAATATGTATTTTTTGCACTAGAAAATGCTGAGGTGCACAATGAGAAGCTTTTAGTTAAGCATTTTCAGCTGAAGTTATCTTTCAGAAGCCCATTTTACTCTCTTGAGATATTTCTCTCCAGTCACTCATTTTTCAAAGCCCTTTGCAACTTTAAGATAGCAGTAAAGCTGACTTTTATACCTTATTTCAGTAGCTCTCTCCCTTGCTTGAGCTGTCACATTCCTTGGAGACATTTGGTAGTTTTCAATTTCCTCAACATTTTTTTAATAAGGAAATTTTGAAAAATCATTCTTTTTTCCATGTGCAGACAGTTGACTTAGTCATAACATAAATAAAAGATTATTTATCATCCTTGTGATAAATAATTCTTCTATTAAATCCTCCAATTAATTAAGATCTTGCTCTCTCACACTGGCTTACCTAGTTGATCTGTGCTCAGGTTGTCCTTTTCTGAATAGCTGATAACTGAACACAATTTCTATTAAAGGCAGTTTTAAACACACTTACTGCTTTAAAAGACCCAGCAGATAGAATATGTCTCCTGTGTTGATATCACATGAGATTTTGAAACATGAAAGATTTGGAAAGGTTCACTTTGTAAAATCCAATTTATGAATGTGATGTCACCTTTGCTTATGACACAAAAATTCAGGGCAGCTTGCTCTCAGAATTATATCTTGCAGTGTTAGGCATTTTTCTTAAGCCTGGGTCATGCAGTCATAAAAATCCCCAGGAACTCTAGCTTTTAAAATATCCTTCTAATCCTAGCAGAGCTGACTGAAAACATGAACCCTAAAGACTCAAAAACTAGAAGGGAATTAAAGAGAAACCAATTTCAGTTTTCTTCTAGATCTGAGATGATTTTTGAATGTTCAGAGCTGACAGTGTTTAGGCAGGAGCATTTATGTTCTGCCAACCACGCACTTGACCAGGGTCTGGACTGCTGCTATGCTTTATCACCACAAGGAACAGAAGACTTAAAAAAATAAAACCCAAACAAAACCAGACCTAAATTCTAGTCCTCATGTACTTCCACCAGGACAAACCCTGAACAATCAGGCGTGTATCTGGTCATACAATCCAGGCACTGATTCTTGGTCAACCCTGGCTGATGGTTTAATTTCTCTTTCCCTACTATGTACAGTCCATAAATCCATCAGAAGGCAAGTGTTTTGTCCTCCCCATGTTCCCACAACCTTCCTACTTTCACAAGGGCATGTAGTGACAGGACACATGGTAATGACTTTAAACAGAAAGAGGGTAGTTTGGATTAATTATAATCTTGAACTACTTCCCTATGGGAGTGGTGAGGCACTAGGACAGGTTGCCCAGAGAAGCTGTGGGTGCTCCATTCCTGGAAGTGTTCAAGGCCAGGATTGATGGGGCTCTGAGCAAACTGATCTTGGGATTGGTGTGTCTGCCCACAGCTGGGGGTTGGAACTCGTTGACCTTTAAGGTCCCTTCCAGTCCAAAACACTCCACGATTGTATAACTCCTTTATTTTCCAGAACTAAGGAAGTTGCCCCATAACTAACCAGGATCTCCTTTTCCCTGGCCAGAACCCTTCTCTGCACCCATCTCGGTCTGAACTTGTCATGAGCAGTAATCAAATCAGTTTTCTGAACTCCAGATGGACACTCATCAGTTTTGCAATTGCAGCACTAATGGTCCCTTATCCCTGGAAGGCAGGAAGGCTAGGAATCCCTAGTTCATTTAACAAAATACTTCTAAACAATATACAAATCAATGTTTTTATTTAATTATGCTTCATTAGGTATGGCAATTTAGTGAGAGTTCTCAGCCATTGTAATTAATTCAGCTTATGCTAAATGGCCAATTCAGTCATTAGACCAAACAGTCAATTAAATGCCATACTATTTTTTAAAGTATTTATCAGTCCTTGGCTAACAAATTAATGAAGAAAGCCCAGTTCAATTGTCAGCAGAAACAGATTCATCTGCTATAGCCGACCACACAGGAAAGCAACTAGAGTTCAGAGCTATCACAAAATATCCTTACAAAGGAATGGGTATTAAGGACTTAATTTCCAGAATAAATTTCCAAATGTATATAGCTACAAATTTCCCAAATATATTTTCTACTTCCCCTTGTAAAATCCTGGTTTGTGGCCAGTTTTCTCTACAAAATAAGCAATTTTGTCAAAATGTTATTTTTAGAAATTGCATAGCCACTAAATACCATCATAAGTATCTGTTTCAGCAATGTCAAACAACCATCACAAACAGAAAAACTGAAAACTTGAGAACTCAAAATTTTACAGAAGCAGCTTTCAAAGGGTTTTTTTGTTTGTGTTTAACATTTAAAGACTTTTCCCCAAATTTAAGGCAGGAATCAATTTGAACAGTGAGATAGCAGCTTTGCTTTTCAAACACTTTTACTACAATAAGACCTTTCAATTCAGAGACCCTTTGTGAACCAGGCTGATATAGTGCCAGTTTCCTCCCTCCTGCTCATGTTTTGGAATGGGGCAGAGCTCAGGTGGCAGTTGTAGCTGTGCTAGACATGATCAACAAATATTTTTCCAAGAACTGGAGAGGTACCCTAATGCCAGTTTCCTCCTTTGAGATATTAATGATCTCTCCTAAAAAAATAAGCAAAAAACCCAAGCCACAACAATAAAATACACAACAGGGAAAGGAAACAGCTCTAACTCTGTGCAACCGCAGATGCTGCAGCAGAACCTTCAGCCACAGTACAAATATGTACTGGTCAGCCTTGATCTTGTTCTCCAAAGATTTTCAAGAGTCACACTCGGTCATGACAGATTCTCAGGAGAAATTCATGGCACAGTCACCATTTGCATTTTGTTGAGGTTTTTTTCTAGACTTTTTGCATACTCATGGCTAAGCCTAACACTCCCCACTCTGCAAAATTTCCCAAAGGTGCAAAGAAGGGGAGGAACCTCACACAGCCTCATGGCCACCTCTGGATTTGCCCAGCTTCATAAAATCCAGTGACCAAAAAATTCACAGATAACCATCAAAACGATTAACCACATTCAAAATGTAAAAAGCTGTAAGACATGTTTAGTCTGTCAGCTTGAGAAACAACACCTAGCAGGTTCCTCTATCCCATCTCCCATCCTAGCTTTGGGCAGAACAAAATCCTTGCACAACTGCTTATGCAAAAATGACATTATATTCCATTGCTACTGCTGGGCCAAGCATATACACAAAAGACATATATAAAACATATTATGGGCACCTTGTCAGATTTTCTTGGTAGTTTTTTTCTTGCTTTGTCCTTTCCACAAAGTAGCAGGAGTTATTCAAATGCACAAGCCAATACCCAGATAGCACCTGCAGTACAGTCACCATTTATTGGAAATTGGTTTTACACAGCTTTTCAGGGAGAAAACTACTGCTTTATAATACCTAAGCAGTATCTATTACATTCATAAGAAACAAATTAAGAGACTTCATAGGCTCAAAACCAAGTACAGGTAGGTCACAAACTTTTGGCCATGATTTTCTAACAGCATTTCAGGCTGCTGCAACACAATTGCATTCGAGGTCTCCCTTCAGCGTAAAGTGACCAATATCCTCCCAGTTTTGTAAAGGTCTTTACCAATACCTTCTTTATCAGACAGTTTTCCTAACTGCATTTTGAATTATACCAATCTGAAGGAGAAGTTCTATACATACTTACACTATTTTTATAGCATTAGGCATGTCTACATCAAAAGGAACAAACATGACCTAGGTACTAATGACTCCATTTTTGCTCTCAAAACAATCTGTAGGGACAGTACACAGGCTGATCTAATGCCTGCTCCTGGCATGAGTGTGTATCTTATCAAGATTATCTGAATAAATCCTGAATAACAATAGAGGAACGGTTTTATCACACACACTTTTTAGATACAAAGACAGACAAGAGGAAACAGTATCATTCTAAAAGACTTTTAAATATTTTTCATGTGTCTGACCATTTAGACTGTAAACAACAATTAAATATCACTTCATCTGGTCTCTTGTTGACCTTCCAAAATCAAGCAGACAGATGGACCAGTAAATCACAAAGTTAAATGTCTTGCTCTTTGAAGACATTCATCTGATTCTTTTAATGAACATGCTGACTTCAGGGCAAGCACAAATTTGGGGGGGAAAACTCGAGAGAACGTGAAACTTTCCTACCAAAGGTCTTGCTGCAACAACGACCTAAAAAAGGTAGTATTACCCCAACACTGAAATCATTAATACATACAGTCTGCCTACATTTTTCATTTCACATCCTAACAGCTTCCACTTCTCACTCTTCGGATACCATAAGATTTTTATCATATAATTTTTATGCAATGCACTGTCCATTTTTAAACCACATATAGGCACTCTGAAATAAAAAGCACAACACAAATTCAGATAATTTATTATCAGTGATAAGCATTAGGCATTAACATCAGTAAGCATTCTTGAAACAAGTTCATATGGAATACCAATTTGCCTTTTTTTTAGTACTTAACTAGACTTCATACTACGTTCATAAAAGACATGAAAAGAAAGAACATCAGCTGAATGTCCTAAACCAGATCACCCAAACAATTTACCTTAGCATATTGCAGAACACTGAAATAAAATACCTGACATTTCTCCAATGTAAAATGCAGAAAAATTGTAATGAACTCACTGAAAGTAGAACAGAAATCTAATCAAAGAAGCTGTGAGGAATAGCTATATCCTATACAGGAAAATAAGTTATATTTCAAAGTAATTGTTGTGCAAGAGAAATAGGAACAAATTAATCAGTGTCCTAAAACTGTCAGTGAGTGAACTCATTTGGGAACCACAGCTGTTGTGCTTTAGAGATTTGGATTAAAATCCATCATTATCTTTCAGTTAATACTCTTTCACCGACCAATCAGCAGTCATATGGTGTTTACCAACCCTGGTCACTTAACCCACTTGAATGGCCTTTGTGCTATAATTTGTACTTCAATACAATCAGATTACTTCTAATCTAAATTATTTGTGTCCTTTATGGGACAGATAAACCCTAATCCCAAGGTTCCTAAAACATAGCAAGCCCAAACAGTACCACTATGGCATCCATTATTTGCCATTTTAATACAGTATTTCATTCAAGTTGGGAAATACTTGATTTGATCATACTGACCCTGTTTTTTAGATGCTCATTTCAAATTTCTTATACAAACAAAGAAGAAAGATTTATCAGCAGACACCACCACTCAGCAAAATCAGCAGCAAAACAATCAATATGAAAATACATAGATACCACTTTTTGATCAAATTATTTCACAGGAAAGAAAATATTTTTTTAAGAGAAGACTAAGCAAAGAGGAACATTTTTAAACTAATTTTTCAGTAAGGAGTTTCACATTCAGTAATGGCTCACAGTCCCTGGGTATCAATTTTAAAAGTCTGCCTCCTCAGAATGGGTTACCAAGTATTCAGTAGTTAAAATGTCCTCAACCATTCCTGTTCTTCAGTTAATCTTGGGTGACACTTGGAAGCAGCAGCGCTCCAGCGCGAGTCGAGCTTCTAATTACCTTCAGCAGTAATGTGCTTAGGCTCTGATCTCACAAATGCTTCTTCTGCACAGGTGGATCAGGGAGCGTGTGACAATGTCCCTAGAAAACAAGAGGCCCATGCATGCAGGACGGGAGCCAAGCACATCAATTTATCTGTACCTCAAAAACATGCCAGACTTGGGAATAAAAGCAGTTGAATAGTTCAGTAATAACCTCATGGTGACAGCAAGTGTGCAAACACCTTTAAATAAAGGTATTATCAGTGTCACAATTTTATATTCATATCTTTCCCAACATATATATTTCTTACCTACAAAAATGCCTACAAAACCTACCACTTTGTAAAATAGAACTGGTCATATTCAAAGCTAAGCCAGGATGACTCAGGATTGGATGAAACATTCCCAAAGAAAAATTAGGATGCTGGTGATTTTAATAGCATCTGCAGCTATTAACTTACACAAATATGAACAACTTTACTTAAAATATCTGAACACAGGTGCTTGTATTTCATATTAAATGAAACTCTTTCTAGTTTAGATCATGAACTAGGCCAAAGTTCACTTTCTTAGTGTGCCCTCATTCACAGACAGGGCTGCTCTCAGTAGGTGACCTCAGCCTACCTCGTGGTGATGAGTGAGCTCACACACACACAGAATCGGGAACCACCACCACCAAAATTCTGGTTTACAACAGAGTCACACGCTGACACAAAATCCTTTAAAAGCCTTGAGACAGATTTGAGAGGAGTGAGAACATGGAATATAGGGCACACGGGGCACTGCTGTATGAAATTTTCCATTCTGGCAGCAAGTGCTTCCAGGCTCCTTCAGTGAATGCCATGTGTACTCCTTACACTACTCTGAAAATGGCCCTTCTGGTGTTCCTTGGACTTTGAGCAAGATCCCCATCATACATTACAAAACAGCTGCCTTGAAAGGTCCTGCAGAAACCACAGCTTGTTTGAGATTTCCCAGAAGTTCCAACAATTTCACAAGTGATGGGAAAGCTTCTATAATTCACTCCTGAAATTATAACCCAACACGCTACCAAACACAGAAGACTGATCTACCTTTCCAAGATCACTAATCTTTGCTTTTCACTAGTTTCTCAAGCTCTACCACAACCTCATAAAGTTGCATATTCCCTTGAACATTGTATTTGTGCTTAACTGCAAACATGAAGTAAGAACAAACTGCTATTGTAAAACAGCTAAGCACATTTTCTCTTCTACAGACATTTAAAAGGACTATAAGAGAGTTCAAACAGCTGCACTAAACTAAGTTTGAGCAAGAAAGATTACATTTGCATTTCCTACCTTACCTGCTATTTCTAAGCTTTATGGAAGAGCCACATTCCCTCCCCGCCTCACTTGAATGAATTGTATATGTGACAAGGAGGCAAAAAACTGTAAGTCAGAGCAACATGGACTTTTACATCCTTGCCATAATAAACAAGGAGATGCTTATAGCTTGTTTTTCTGCAACACAACAATTCCCCTAACTCCAGGAAACCATTAAAAAACTAGAGGTGTGCACCCATTGTGGCTTTCTGCTTCATTAAGTCATATATCATTTTTACATAGGAGTCATGAAGCTATAAATCATGTGAGACAGAATGAGAGCTAATTAAAGAGTCAGCTAAGCATAAAATTTTGCATTGTTGCATATCAGAGAGCTCTAAAACTGGCCATATTTTGTATAATATATTGTAAAATATTAAAAGACGTTTCCAGCAGATAGGTATTTTCTCTAAGAGCTGAGCCTTGCTACCTGAAAAACATCAATATTTAATTTCCTAGCAGGGAAGGCCCATGAAACCCTGACTCACCTTTTTGTTTTTTTCCCTTTTTAATAACAGATCATTCTGTCTTGTATTGCAGTACAGTCTTGTATAGTCTTTCAACTTACTTCACTCTTTTTCTTACTAGAATAAACTCCTAAGCTTCTGAAGACAGAAATTCACAAACTAGGAAATCTCTACATTTGCTAAGGCAAACCATTAATCAAATATATCAAAATCTAGCCCTTAGGCATCAGTGCAAACACTTCAGGCTATTTAGAAAATTTCTTTACCAATTAAAGCTATACTCATTTGAGAAAAAAAAAAATCTATTTTCTGATACCAGATTTCTCAGCCAATGCAATGATGTTGTAAAAGTTCTTCTTTGAAGGGTTAGAGTTAAATCTGATGCAGACACGTTATGTGAAACATGTATCTCACAACCCAAAAGGGCTTTTAAGTATGCATAATAATACTGTGACATCTAGAGCATCCTTTAGTAGGTGGGAAACTTGTTACACCAAAGCCATATAAAAACAGAGCATGAGGATGAGCCTCTAATTCCAGGAGCTTTTTCTCTAAAAAACTTCTAACTGAACAGATATATGGAGATATATGTTCAATTCTTATTCCTTCTTCACCTTCTTTTTAGAGATCTAATAATTGTAGCTACTAAAGCAATTCATCAAATGCAAGAGAACGAATCTCAGAGTAATCATTACTAATACACATTTCTTAAAAAAACATACATATTCATCAGTCTCAATGTGCAACTGCAAGGAATAGTCAAGTGATTAGTCTTATACTCATTTTCCCAACTGTGGTTTTCATTAAATACCTTAAAAAAGGAAGAACAAATGTTTTTGCATTCTAAATTGTACACAAGTTTGACAAGTGAGCTTTGTTTTTAAAGAGCATTCTTTTTTTTTTTTTTTCTATTGAATAAAAAAGAAAAAAGGGTATGTGAATTTTTTAAAACTACATTTTATTTCAGGCTTCACCGACTGGAAAAGGGGGTCCAAAGGAATTTTTGTTTAAAATGGGGCACCATCCATAAGGTGATTCACATTTTACTGGGGTATTCCAAGAAAACCAATGAGTTTCTGGCCACTCTTGCAAATTGTTGCATTAGGCTGCAATCAGGAAGCACAGGTCAAATACACAGCTAGGTCAAATACTAAGTTCAACAAGGCAACACAGGGGTCAAGAAATTAAAAGAGCCCAGAAATACAGCTGCTGAAGGAAAGGCCAGAGTCTAAGGCAGTCCAGCTGCCTGAGGGAACAACAAAGAAGCAGGTGGAGAGGATGCTCAGAAGCGACAGGGACCAGGCAGGGCTGCTTGTGGTCAGCCCACAAAAGCCACAGCTCACAGTCCTGGCAACCTGAAAGATCCAAAGCCATCTCAAGTGCATTTTTAATCTTCATTACTAATTCTGAGAAGCATTTGGCAGCACTCTGGTAAGTGAATTAAGTTTGGCCTATGGTTTTATGGAAAAACATGAAACACAAATCTTAGTAACAAGCATTTTAGAGACATTCTGACAATTCTTAAGAAACAGCAATGCTGAGTTTTATAAACTAGGCTTTTTGGAAATGCAAGCTGAAACGATCCTTTTATAAACAACATGAAGTACTTCTGTGGCCCAGAGCCAGCTACTTCAACCTTAAAAGAAATTTGAAAATAAATCAGTTTTTTTTGCAAAAAGTCGTTGATGTGAAAGGAATTTGAGGGTTCTCATAAGATGGAAGAAGCAATACAACAGTAGCAACAATAAATGACGGGAATAGATTCAAGAACATATATATATATGTAGTGAAAAAATACATAATCAAAACATTCAAAACTTTGATTCAGTATCACACAAAATGTGATCTTCAGCTCTGTAAAAACATGAGCCACGCCATCATGTTGATATTACAGAGGCATTTATATGGCAGAAGCATACAAAAGCAAACCTGCCAAGCCCCCATGCTCATCATGAAACATGACACTGGCTCCTAAGTGCCCGTAACAATTCCCAAAGTTATCACAACCAATGGCAAAACAGCCCTCTGATAACTGCACGAGGCAGGAAGCAGCCGTGGTGCTGCACACGGAGATTACAGACCCCACACGCTCCTGCCAGCCGCAGGCTCCCTGCCGCCAGCCTCTCTTGTGGCGTCTGGGGTTTAACGCCAGCGTGTGCTTCCTTTTCTTTATTAAACTTTCACCACATCAGGTTAGCATAAATCTCTCCCCCTGAACAAGAAGGAAGTTCTCCTATCCTTGCTCAAGATCTAGGTGTCCAACTTAAAATTAAGACAAAAAATCAGATCCTTTATTTAAAAACTGTGATACAGAAACTTGATCAATAGTCTGATTTACAGTTAAGGAAATAGAGGTGAAAAGCTTCTAAGAACTACAGATAACACATAAGAGAGGTCCATGGGGTTCCTTGAATGGCACAGGTTTTCCATATATTTTACACTGCAACAAGTCACCACCAAGTTATATGGAGAAATATTGGCTAATGCAAAATCACCGAAAGCGGTAAAAAAAAGAATTATACCACACCTGTTTTGTCAACCTTTCACTGCCCCATCCTATTTGAGTTACATAATAAATTTTAATTATGATGGGAAAAATTGAGACTCAACAAATCGACTGAGTTTACATAGTTGACAATACAACCAAATTAAGAAGTTGACAACATAACCAGATTCTGACATAACTTCTGTCAAAATTTGTTATTGCTGATCATCAATGCAAATTTCTCTGATGAAGTTTGCAAAGCTCCATTGTCTGGTTTCTTAAGCTATTCCTTTAACATTTGTGAGATTGTGAGACTAACCCACATGCCAAGGAAAGACAGCAGAGTTTGCTTGAAATGCATTCTCAAACCTGTTTGAAAGAGAAGGAAAATGTCAGTGTAGGTGGCTCTTGTCTTGCCTTTCAGGAATATCACTTTCTTCAGAGCATCTGTCACCTGCCTGCAGTAGAGAAGGGGTCCCTGAGTATAGTGGACTTAGCCTTAGTCAAACCTAGATCAGTAAAAGTCCTGGAAGCAGAGAATCACTAAAGTTGGAAAAGACCTTCAAGGTCATCAAGTCCAACCTCTGACCAGACCAAACATCCCCATGTCCATTAAACCATAGCACTAAATGCTGTGTCCAGCTGTTTCTTGAACACTTCCAAGGATGGTGACTCGATCTCCCTAGGATGCCCACTCCAGTGCTTAACAACCCTTTCAGTGAAGAAATTCTCCCTGATGCCCAACCTGAACCTCTCCAGGTGCAGCTTGAGGCCATTTCCTCTCATCCTGTGTCACCTGTCACCTGAGAGAAGAGACTGACCCCACAGCTGGCTACAACCTCCTGACAGAGAGTTGTAGAGAAATAGTCTACCTTGAGCCTCCTCTTATCCAGTCTAAACAACCCCAACTCCCCCAGCCACTCCACATGGGATTTATTCTCTAAAGCTTCAGCAGTCTCAGACATTTTTAAAAGAAGAATGACTTCCATCTTTAAAATTTATTTTAGATGTGTACAGACAACATGTAGTCATTTTCAACAGTTTAATCCTATATAGAATAAGGATATAGCACTAAACATTCCTACCCATTTGTTAGAGTATTTAATATTTTCACATTACTTATGGGACTAGGAGCGTCATAAGTCCATTTTAGCTGTCAAACCTGACAATAAGGTTCTGTTGCTTCTGATGACACCTGTCTAAAAAAATGCAAAATTCTCCAGAGTGGCATTTGACAATACCTGAGCAAGTACCAGTGAAACCCATAGCACATCGAGCCTCTCATGCTACTCCACATAGTAGCACAAAATATATTTCTTCAATCATTCCAGAAGCTCCAGGATCCAGGCCCTAGTTTTAACAATTTGAAAAGCACTCACTGATGAAAAATTCAAGATTTACCACGATTACTTACAGCAGAATAGCTTGGTTTTTAAAGAAACCCAACTAATAGACTCTTTAAATTACAAGATCATATTTTCCCTCCCCTCACAGACTGAAGATTAATCAAGACAATCAAAATCATGAGAACAGCAATCTCAGGAAAATAACCAATGTCATTTGCTGTAGAAATTGTAAGGAAAGCAGGAGACTGCGAGAGAGAAAGATTTTCTCACTGTTAAGGCACTTATATGCTGCAGTGCAGAATCTGTCTGCAGCCTGGGCTCCACCACAGAGCTGCGAGAAACGCTTGGCAAGTTGCTTAAATCACTCACTACTAGCACACAACTTTTGTGGGAGCCTGAGTGGATAAGTGCAGGATCCAGTTTCTGGAGGTGCTGAACGCTCCTGCTGCCATTCAAGACAGCAGTTCTGCTGCGAGCACACACTGCGTTGTTCCAGACCCCAGGTCTCAGCCCAGGCATTTAACAGTGCTGAAGACCCCTCTATATGCTGAGGTTTCCCCCTATGTCAGGAGAATGCTCTTTTATTTCTGTCATGGAAGTTTTGCAATGATTTTTTAAAATTTCTTCTGCTGTCGTTGAAGCACATTATTACCCGTACCATGAATAAAGTGTGGTGAGAAAAAAAACAAGTCACTTTTGATTATGCCCACCAACAGACCCAGCTAAAGCTGTATAGCATTTCCTAGTTTACAAATTCTTAACTTTGCAAGTCTTAAGCTCTCATAACGCTGTTTGAGGTTTATAATATTGATATTCTTATTCTTTGATTAACAAGGGACCAAGATAAGCATCAAAGATGGTACTGACTATGCACAGACCCCACAGTCTACCAACTAAGCATGTCTGGCATAGACTGCACCTGCATTGCAGACAACAGACTGCAGAAACAGGCAAAGGCTGAATCTTTTTCTGTAAATTTTTATGCAGATTTATAAGGGTTTTTCTTAATTGTAGCATATTAAATAATCTCATTTTAACAGAAAGATGAAGTGCACCTAGGCATGCACATGCATTTGCAATTTCAAGTCAAAGATTCACCATCCAGTTCTTAGCAGGTGGCCAAAGGAAGAAAGATTATGCAATTACTTTTTTTAGTCATATGCAATCATGCAAAGAAAGAGACTAGATGCTCCTCTGCTAGCTTTTATTAGCATTTTCATTATAAAATCCCATTAGGAGGTTCCTGCATCTTCTTTGAAAGTCTTGCTGCACTCTTGGCAGAGTAGGAACTTTGAGGGTGTTTACTTACTATTTTACCCAAATTGATCTTCTCTGGAATACACCTTGATAATGAGTCTTTATGCTCGATTTTTTTTTCCTGGCTTAGGAAAACAAGTTTCTTTTTAATCAAAATTATGACAGATACAATTGAACACTGTAAAGTGTAAACTAGATGACATGAAAATAAAAATTACACTTCCCCCCCCATTTCCATTTTGAAGCAGACCATCCTACTATTTCCTGCTACATCACTGATTCTTAACCAAATGAATCTTTGAATTTGTATCAAATTCTATTAGGACTAAGGAGACCTGATACTCTACTATATCTAAATGGGATGTACCAAGATGTGTCAAATTAAAATAAAACAGCATGTGTTGTTAAACAAAGTCTGCTCCCATATGTTTGGCTTTCTGGTACCTGCACAAATACATATAGAAAGAACAGGGCCTACAGTCATAACCACTTATAAGCTCATTAGGTCTTACAAGTCCAATAATGTCCAGAAGTGTTAAAGATTCCGTGGAGCACACCCTCTGCCAGGAATCAGCACTATAGCAGTCACCAATAAATAACTCAGTTAGGAACTATTCAGTATGAGACCACACCAGTTGTAGAATGGCAGCAGGTTGACTGCCACAATGTAACAAAAGCCTCATGAGCCATAAATATACCACAGCATGGAAAAATAAATAACAAAATGAAGAAAACTTTCTTTTTAAAGTTACCATATAATTCAAGCTTCACCTCAAGTTAATTTTACTTTGCTCTCCTGACCTGAACACTCTCATTTCAGTCGCTGTTCTTCAGTGCCTGTAGTAAGTAGTTACACAGTCTTCCTTTACACACAAGACTTACCTTAGTCTTAAGGATCACTTTCCCTGCCACACAGGTGCAAGTAATGGATACCATAACAGAGCAGACTGGCTTTGAGCCTTGTGGTTTGCTTGCAAGAGGAGGCTGTGAGACAGCTCTCAATGTGAATCATTGTGTTCAAGGAGACAGGATCACCCTACCTCACAAGCAGAATGACTGACTTCTCCACAGGTGTGTCCCAAGTTTGCCATACTTTCAGCACTGGCACGTCTGCACTAAACAGTTTGCCAGTAGAAAGCAGAGAGTAATGAAAAGGTGCCCAGTGTATTTCAGAACCACAGCATTTTACCAATACCACAACCCATCATCCAGTCACACAGCAAAATCACCAGGTCTAGAAAACTGTGAACCAAGATGCAGAGCCTGCACGTTCTACCGTAGAAGAAAGAGAAGAAAGTGCATTTCACCTATTTGTAAACTGAAACCTATTTAATGGCATTTCTGTGTTCCACGCAAACTCACATTTTAGAACTTGTGAAACATTTAGATGGCTATGTAATTGAAAAGAATTTAGATATATAAAGTGGGGTAAAAAGGACTTCAGCTGTCTAAAGTTGCTGCTTGTTTAGCTACTGCCCCCTCTTAAGTTCCTCATGATAAATATTTAATAACAAAAAAAAGGTTTTGTCAGTAAACAAAGTTTTATTGAATAATTTCACTGAGCAATGAAGCATTAACAGTGTTTTCCTAACAGGGTAACTTGCTCATATTCAAACAATCATCAGTAATGTAAATAGCACAGCTCTAACATGCCTCATTGTGCATTGGCATCACCTGTCATTACAAGGTCTGCCTGGTAGCTCATCAGCAGCAAATTGTTAAGGTACCAATATTGATAAGCAAAGGACTGGGGCTGCACTGATATAGTTAGGTTGGTTTACAAGGCTTCTATTTTTACAAGCCTCGGAAGCTCAGGTTGTCTAATGAATTTTTAACATGTCAATCTATATGTTTATAGAAAGCAATGTCAGCTTTAGCTAATATATAAGAAGAATCACAGTTGCATGCAAAATGCACAATATGTTAAGAATCTAAGCTTCACATTTGAGAAATTCAAAATAATAATTGCAGATGATCTGAGGGGAGAAATCACTTAGAAAGGAAACAATAAAAATGTGTAAGTTAATGGGCATGATTAATCACTCTTGGAAATATTAGCCCAAATTCATGAAATACGTTGTATTGCAGGGCACCACAAAAAGCAGGCTTATTTGTGTCAAACAGAGTAAGACCCTCACTTCCTAGGACCAAAAGATATGTTATACCAGAACAAATTACCAAGTATTTTGTTATTTTTACCAATATAAATAAACCTAACATAAATTAAGCAATGCTAACTTTAAATTACTCAGTGCTCTCACTGAATGGAACTGTTAGAATACCAGCAGACTTTGGCAGCACTTTCTCCAACAATGTAGAGTGACGTCAAATGACTTCACAGTGCAGAGACAATTTTTGCCATAATTACCCTGCTTGCTTCATGCATTACATAAAATCAGAAAACATAATAATTTTCTGAAAAAAACAATTTTGAAAATCCTTAGCACACAAGTTTTCAAAATGTTTTAGATGTTTTGTTTTTAAAACACTGGCTTTTGTTAAATAATGAAAACCACAAGCTTCCTATTGTAAGACTATGCATGCTTTGTGCAACCGCAATAAAAAGACAAATTTTACATTTGAAAATAACTTGTACTTTTTGCACTTGTGGGCTCAATAACAATAGAAAATAGCCCTTCAATCAACATTTGAGCTGCATCTGTAGGTAGGCAAGCAGAGTATATGGTGAAAATCTAGTTACCTATGCAGCCAGAGGGATGTTACAGTCACACAAGAGAGTGAAGTTCCTGTAATTCTTTCAACTCTGTACATTCACCAGCCTGAGGATAAAATATGCAAGTGCGTTCTATGGATCTGGGGAAATTCCCCCTTTATTAACTGAGGTATTATGGCATTTAACAACTGCCTCTACCTTCCCTGCATCAGAGGTAATGCAGGATCACATAAGACACGACATTCACAGTTGTATCCTGATGGGTGACATATATTAAGTACTACATTTTTCTGAATGCAAGGCAGAAGTTACAGAACCAAAATATTTATCTGCTGCAAGTTGACATTCAAAGAATTCCAAAGGTCTTAAGGCATATTACAAAGTGAGAGCAGAATTTCAGATAGCAAGCTATTCAGACTGCAAAGTCATCTTTTCTTCCCATTAACTACAGATGACCTGAGCTCTGCAGTGTATTTCAGGACACTAGAGAGAAGCTTGCACTCCAGTTCTGTACTCTCTAACATCCCAACACAGCCTGATGAATGCTTTGAGATTTGAGACTATCACAACTGTACCATATGCTCATTTATAAAATAATATGAATGCCCCGTTTCATAAATTCTCAAACTCAGAGAGCAAATAGTCTCAAACCACAATCCCTTGTGATAACCTGGAGAGTAAAAACTGCAACAACTGTAAAGAATCTGTTATTGTTCTATGCAGTAATCCTCATTGCTGTTCAAAATCTTAGGACTTCCAGAGCTAATTAGCTAACAAGCCTACACTCCCCCAAAAGATTATCTTCCACAAGGCCTTTTGCTGCTTTTGTACCAACTTATCTCTGAGTAACTGTACTTAAGGAGGAAGATATCCTGTCTATTAAAACTTAGCTGAGGAAATGTGAAAGATGAAAAAAAAAAAAAATGCAGACAGTGAAGAAGAGTCAGTTAAGAGAAATTGGTGCTGGTGTGAGTACATTGATCCCTTGTGAGAGTGTGCAGAGCAGAGGGAACACAGGAGCGATGGACAGCTCCCATTAGAGCAGGAACAGGCAACTCAGCACAGTAACTTGACACCTGCTAGTTTTTGTTAATATTTTTAGATTTAACCAAGCTTCCCTTATATAATTCACTGGAAAAAAAAAAAATATAAGACCTTGATAACTTAGTGAAAATGTCCAGTAAGAGGATTGTTTCTTTTCTAATGTCTTATTACCTTGTGGATTGTTAAGCCAAACAGTTGGGTGAAAAAAAGCAGTTACTAATGTGACCAGTTTCATAAATCCTGGTTTATCATCTGCCTTCAGAGTTCACACAAGCATATCAATTTCCATCCACTGGAAAACGTCTGAGGTACAGAAAACCCATCTGGCAAAACCAAACACCAGAAAAAAGTTTGCAACTGTAGAAGAATACCCTAGAAACAAAACAGAAGAAAAACCTTGTCCCTCCCCCTACGGGGTCTACAGACCTCGTGAATTGAAAGGAGCAGCAAGATTACTTCTTTGGAAAAGAAGCAGCAGCATAACCCAATCACACTAGCATATTATCAGCTCGGGACTACACAAAGAGAGACCTTTTCCTTGTTTTCAGAATTGCAGTAACAGGGCAAGGGATAGCTGCATCCACTGGAGAGCACAATGCTGCCACGAGAGGCAGAAGCTTTGAAGAGCACGTTGTCCCCGAATCCACCAGCCTGGGCATCTCACCAGTATCCTGCTATTGCCTCTCGCTCCGGACCGGCAGCAGCACTGCTTCATCCTCACCTACTACAATCACCCAGACGCATTTCCAGTGACTTCGGGGCTTTGCACTACTGTTTCATATTACATTTCGTCCAGATAAGAAAACATACAGGTTCTTCACAGCCAGAGGACTTGTTTTGCATCTCATGTTTATACTTTGTTCAAGGCATCACTACAGCAGCAGCAGACAGTATGGGAAATAAAATTGTCAACTCCCTCCTCCCACAGCTGCAGTTAAATGTGGGTTTTGAAGGTTTATTGAAACTTCTAAAGGCTCACAGTGCCACACTTCCCGAACTTTTCCATTTATAGATTTTCCACTCAAGCTTAACAGTACAGACCTAGTGCCAAGCTCACAATCTTTGAAACCCATGAAGAGAGTTTCCAAGTTTGATCAGGAGTCAAAAACAAGAGAAAACAAACCCAAGCCTTCACATATGCATGAATAATCTGACAATTCCTCTGAAACAAGGGCATTCCTTGCCTGTAGCTGCACAAAATGCAATCCTGCACCTAAGTTACTTCCACATATTTTGAAACAGTGTCACCGGGACATTAACATTTAAGCATGCCACCACCGTCCACGGGCTCGCAATGCCAAGCTCTTACACTCACCATGCGTAACTAGCTCATCAAGGATGACTCCTTCAGGTGGGTTAATTCCTCCTTTGCTGAAGAAATTCAACTTTCCCGAAATCGTCGGGATTTAAAAAACCGAGAAAGCAGAGCTGTGCCCGTGCAACTACTTTTTTTAAAAAAGTCGCTCAGTGCGCCAGGAAAGCAGCGCTCGGAGCAGCCTCGGAGCCCGGGCGCAGGAGCTCCGCACCTTTCCCACGTAACAAGAATCGTTACGCAAATCCCAGGCGCTGCCGAAGCCCCTGACCTATTTAGAGATGCGCTTTATCCTTTCTGCAAACAAACGATGCTGCGGAGACGCCGCTAATCCCCCACCACCCGCACTCCGCCCGGGCAGGAGGACACCCCGGGGACCCGCTACCTGCGGCTCCGGCCGGCAAAGTTTGCGCGGCGGCGGCCGCGGAGCAGGTGGGCTGCGCCGGGTCTCAGGCTCTGGCCGCGCCCCGTGGCCGGGCATCCCCAGCTCGCCCCACCGTGACATTGAGCAAGGTCCCCGCCAGCACCCCCGCAGCGCCCGCCCCTCACCTCAGCTGCCGCCCGGAGGGAATGAAGGAGGCAGCGCGGTACCGGCGGGCGGGCGTGAGCCGCAGCCCCGCTCCTGTCGGACCGAAGCGAGCGCGGCGCAACTCCACCAGAGCCCTACAGCTCTCCCACCACACCCGTCCTTCTGTCCCTCCTTCTGTCCGTCCCTCTGTCCGTCCGNCGGGGCGGGGGGAGAGCGGCGGCCCCGGAGCCTCCCGGCTGAAGCGAGCGGCGCTGGAGGGAGCCTGCGCTAGCCCTGTGCGTCTGCTTGCCCCGGGCGAGCCCAGCGCCGGCCGGCCGCGGCTACTTCAGCATCCCCCGGAGCCTCTGGGATTTCGCGTGCCACAGGCAGCACAGCCTCGTCCCAGAGGCGACAGCCGTGAGGAACGATCCCCAAACACCCAGCTGGAACACCGCCGTGTCTCCTGCTTTCCTTACTCCTTCAGCTTCTGGTCGTCAGGGTTTGCTTTGTTCCCTAAATTCACGCAAACATCGAGCGAGCCTCCCAGCCCTCTGGCTTTGCCAGCCCACCTGTGCGGGCTTCAAAGCAATAGCCGCTACTCCGCAGTTCTGTTTTGTAGAACGCAAAACCCTGTCCTAAATACAAACATTACGCTAGAAAACGTCAGGGTTTGTAAGTACTTAAGAGAAAAATAATAATATTGATGGTAGAAACACCAAAATCAATGCAAACTTAAGCATAAGCATTTTTACAGCGTTTTTATATTTTGAGTTAGCTTTCATAGTTCAAACACTACTTCTGGAGAATGTGATGCAAGCATAGGGAATCCTGAGTATTTAATTTGTTATTCTTCTGCAGGAAGGAAAACAAGAACATTTAACATCAGAGAAAAACTTCTTGCTGAACTTTAATTTCAGCTTTTGGAGAAGAGCAGTGATACTTAATACTGTTAAGAATTGCATCATGCCTTGTTTACAGTTTTATGTACAATAAGTTCTTTCAGCATTCAGAACAGGAAATTCTGAGAGTCTGAATTAATCATCCCATAAAAACATGAATATAACCTTTCTTCTGGTGTTTTACCTACCACAGACTTCTTGCTCAGAAGGAATCTGAACTCTAAAGCATACCTAAGTGTTTTTGAAAGGTTTGCTGGTCTCTTAGAGAGAAAGAGAAGCTGAAAACAGGACACAAGTTTAGTTTTCCTCCAGAAGTCCTGAACTTGTCTGAATCTGTAGCAGCAGAATAGATGGCATGGTAGGAAAAATCCACTACTGAGACTGGGAATGTTGGACCAGTGGTAGAGGAATTCTGAGTGTACACAACTGCTTCAGCAACAAACAACACCACCACCAAAAATACACAGACAGGGTTTGGGATCAGTCAGACAATAAATTGATCAAACTGATTATCTTGGAAAGGCACATACATGTATGACTGCACATTAGCAATATCCAGCATTTTCATATTTGATTGTCTTTTGTCTTATCTTTTAGCCCTTTTCAAGACAGACTTGCGGCAACCTAGCGCAACTGTCTCCAAAACATATTCAGAAATCTCAAAGTGTCTCTGACTGGACAAAAACTCACCAATTTTCTCAAGTCCAACTTCCAAGTACTATTGTAAAGAACCAAAAATATTATATCCCGGCAGTATTATTTTACTTACATAAGCAACTATTGTAAGTTGCCACAGAGATGTTACTCAATCTCAGATAGAAATGGTCTGCAAATGGCCATGCACCATATTTGCTGTTAATATGAAAATGTGTAAGAACCCTGTGAATGCTATAGCATTCTTCAGAACAAGAACATGTACATTTCAGTGGCTCGTGATAACAAAAACCAAACAAAACCAACGAAACAAAAAAGATATTTCAGTGAATTCTCACCATCAGCTTCCTACAGAGCGATGTCCTGGCAGGTGATAATTGTGTATGGTTTCGAACCTTTGATGCAAAATAATGTCTTGGGTCTGTCTTTGAAAGGGCTGTTCTCATTAGAAACAGCAACATTTAACCCACAACTTTACACATCTTTATGATGCATTTCACAGTTTTCTTCCACTGTGCAACTCACCATTCTTGACTCCAGCTCCTTATCCTATCCTGTGGTCTAGAAGCTTGTGCAAGTGTGAAAGGTAGGGAATTTTAAATGCCCTGTGATCTGTATTATCACAGTGTCACATTTCATCTCTATCAAATGCTGAAAGCACACTAGAAGTTATGAAGTTACAGAATAGTTGTAGAATATCAAAACAACTTCAAAAGTGGTGTGAGCAACAGGAAGACCACTTAGCCTGGAAGACCATGGAAGGAGATAACAGGTCTCTAAATTCAGAGGGACCTTATGGAAAGGAGAGGTTTTTGATGCATTTCTGCTGGAAGGCTGCTTAAATCAACATAGAAAACCAGACAGAGGTGGGATCTTATCCTAAGTAAGAATATTCAGAGTATGAAGAAAACATGCTGAGTATGAATTCAAATTGCATTTTATCACTTTGGTTTTTTCAGAACTTTAAATTTGGCTCTACCAAAACAACCTTAGATGGCTTTTCTAAAACATCTGTCACTGAACATAGGTTTAATGTGACACAAGTTTGTCACTGAAAAGAGTAGATCCATGCTGAATGGTGCATGCAAACAAACCTCTTAAGAATGCCTGCAACCCAACATCAATTCAGGGTGTCCCAAGAGCTGGGAAATATTTTCTACAAAAGGGAACAGTCATATTACATCTGGGTGACATTTGATATCACTTCATGAAGAGAGGTCACCACTTGGAAGCGTTTAAGCAACTCTCACATTTGTGATTCATGCTGTAGGAGACATAGTGTCAGAAATGTAAGTAGATTTTTCTGTCCCTAGCAAACAAGGAAACAGCTGTTTTCTCCACTATTCTGAGCTATTTTTATATATATGAAAGACTTCTCATTTATTTCTTTGAAAGTCTTCCTCTCTTTGACTGTGATACCTTTTTTGAGAATTAAGGCCCGATATTGTTTTACTGTCATCCATTTCAAAAATAAGCTGCCTCTAAGCACCACAGGGCATCTGAGGTATGACTGGAGACTTCTTGTGTGTTTGTGGTCTATGCAAAATATGAAAACAGTATCCTAATGCTCCAAATGCTGATTTTCCTTTTTGGTGATCCCATATGGCAAATAATGTGAGGAATAACAACGAGAATAAATACTTTCAAGGCACATTACACAAATACCCCTCTGTGGAAATAAACCAAGTGTTTCCAGGACTTCTTTTCAACAGGCTTCTCCAGTAGTAACCTATTAACTGTTAGCTTTGCTGAGAAGTGTTTCAGTAAAAGACATTTCAGAAACTGGGAGACCAGATGCAGACACAGAAACTGCAGGTACAGTAATTTCAATATTTCCCCTCCACTAAGAACCCGGGTTTTTTTTATAATGGGAGATGTTTCTAAGTGATCACCTCATCACATCTTCTTTCCCAGAGTAGCTGCCCCAGATTCCCTAAAGTTATATTGGCTTTATATAAACTGAATACAGGCAGCCTCTGTGTTTCCTTTGCACCCTACCCGTTCCAAGACTGTGATAGCCTTGTCACCATGTACATGAGAAGAAGAAACTTGAGAGATGTTTGGTTTTGTGGTTTGTTGTTTTCTTTTTTTCCTGAAGATATCCACTTATTTCCATGGTCTTCAAAATTAAAACCCAATAAACAGAATTTTAATAGAACACAGCTAAAAATCTAACCACTAACATTTATGCATGGAGAAAGTATGGTGAAGAAATTCCCTCTGATGACTGAATTAAGATCTTCTGTGCCTGAATCCATGTCCCAGACCCTTACCAAACAGAGATTTTGGTATTTTCTCACAACCTTTCTTCAAAAGACTTTGTTAGAGGTTTTCCCACTGGCATGCAATTCCTTGTTTGTCACCTGTTCACTGAGGGAGTTTGGTTTGTTTTTTACCATAAAGGAATTCTTTCAAGTTATCTCTGGATCAAGCATTTTTTGTAAGACTTTAGAAACTTCACTGATACCCTTACTCAATTTAAAATTCACATCTGTATGCATGTCTCAAGTTTTGGTTCCTCTAAGGAAATCTGACATTTTATAACCAGCTATCTTATATGCCTGCACATTTTCCAGCTTCCCTGTTACTGCCTCTGGGGAAACAATCCCAGATTTAGCAGATCTCCATCTGCCTCCCCTGTATAAACAGACAAAGCAACTACTCAGCCAACCTGCTACTTGCTAACCAATCTATCTTTATTTTATAAGGAGGACAGTGATTTGAATTTTTTGTTCTTTTTTTACCTTGCATCTAGATTTGATGGAGTTACTTGAGATGCTTTTTGAAATTTGCTATTAACTTTTACTGCTCATTACTTTTGTCCACAGATTTCCAATTTCCTGGGGTTCTTAAAGTGTGTTTAAGCGTCCCACTTGACTTCTTAATGGCTCAAAGTTATCCTTTTTTTTTAAACTTGTGCATGCTAGCTATATTTAGAATGCTCAGTATCAGATGGGAAGGGTGCCTACAAATTATCTGCATTATTCCAAATTATTTGATAAGTTAGTTCATAAAGAATACTCATATAAATATCTGCCAGCCATTCAATCTTACATAACTATGCCATTTGTACTGTGTGACAGATCAGTTAATTCCCATGATAGCATTTCTATTTCCTGATTGCATGCTGAGAAAAATTACATGGATTTAGATTGTAAGCTGTTTGGCACAAGGAATTCTCTTTATTATCCACGTCATGCTCAGAGAACCACATCTCTAAGTAGTGATTAAAGACGTATTTGCACCTTCATCATAAACAACATATAGATTAACCCAAAACACATATGAATCCTTCCTCACAAATTTATTTTCATTCATATACTCACAGTTATTTTCACAGATATTTGTGAACATATGTTTGTTTCAATCAAAGAATAAAACAATATTTAAAGTTGCAGTCAGCAATAAATATTTTGGTTTTATGAAATTACTTTTGTCTGTACGCCATTACTTTCCCGGCTGTGTTAAATGTTTTTATTTTTTGCAGGATGTTCTTGCTTTGAGAAACTGAAGCAGAAAAAAAGTGATCTAAAGAAAAACATATGACATCTTTCCAAGCACTAGAAAAGCTGCTAAACCCTTCCTTTCAGTCACAATCTGTTCCAAGAATGAGAGCTCACTGGTACATCAATGTTATCCTGCCCCCTGAGAATATCAGCTTCACAGATAACATGGAGGACTATTTCTCTGTATAACTGGTTTACTGTGAATGCTGGAAACACTAGAGATTTTTTAATTTAGAGGATAAATAATTCAAAAAACAGACAGGGGAAATCTTTGCGAAACAGTGTAAGATTTTTTAAAAGTCTAATTCAGTTCAAAGAACAAGATAATTCCTAAACAGGAAAGAATGACTGTGTAAAGAAAGTACATCAGTAATACAGGACTTAAGAAGTTTAAAACTGGCAGAGAGAACATCTGAAAACCTCCTGGTAAAGTACCCAGGTAGGCTAGCCAGATGGCATGCTATTTGTTTTCACTACTTCACTTAACATAGAAACAAACTGTTCTTCAGCTGAAAAACAAAACCAGTTAGAATATTTCCTTCCTTCAGTGTTCCTAAACCTGACTCCATTAAAAATCACCAGGGGTTTCCAGATAAGAACTATGCAGTATCCCTTTAAAGTACAGGTGAAAGATCAGTCACCTCCTGCGTTCCCATCTGTTTTTAAAAATAATACTACCTGCACAGCATAGGAGATGAGGAACTGTGAGAAGGGTAGTATAAGGCATTTGAACTAATGCATTTGTTATTTTGGTGTCGCCAAATAAAAAGCAAGGATGTTTATATGTTGAAAATTTTAATATTTATATAAAAATGGTGTGACAGACTACAATTCCAAGAAAACCTGATTTGAAAAGATCGTTTTTTTTTTGGCTAAGGACAGCCTCTTCTCCCAGAGATTTGCCACTTCAAGGACAGACAAGAAGCCAAGCATATGCAGCATAATTTTGGCACTCTTCCCCTGACGGAAAACTATGAAATACAAAATCCAATATAAGTGGCAGTGGTTTAGATCACATGGGAAACTAGTCATCTTCTATCTTGGGCTGTGGATTGAAAAAGTTACCAAGGATAACCAGGATCTTTTATTCCTTGCATAGCCAAAGCTTACCTTGTAAAAGTTAGGATGGAGTAAAATAAAAAGGGTGGTGGTGGAAGGCACTTTTCAACAGCCTCAAGACCTTCTCTGAACAATGAGAATCCAACAAAGCATTATAAAAATGCATTGTGTCCTTGATTGCAAGTACTTGAATTAATGCTATTCAGTATGAAATCTCAATGCATCATCCAGAATTATAAAATAAATAGCCCTTCTATTTAATCCCCAAGGGGCATTACCCTAGTGACACCAAGAATAAGATTTGGTCCAACTGCAGCTCTGTCTTAAATAAGACCAGTGCAAGTTTGGCAAGAGAGGTGACACAAGCCAGCTACTTCACTGAGGTGGTACAGCATGCTATGAACCAGCCTGAAAGCAGACACATCTGTTAGGTACTTTATGCTGGTATTTCAGTGTAGGAAGGCAACACAAGAGCATTCAATTAAAAGGATAAATCTATATATGTCAGCTCTGCACTAAAAGCTCGTACAACCATACCTGTGTTAGTGGGCAGTGTGGGCCATACCATCAGTTCTGACCATTTATAAGTATTTGACTACAGGTTTATTGGTTTGGTTTTTTTCCCTTCACCAGCAGAGAGACAGCATATCAAAACTTCCCTCTCCTATGAAAATGTTTCCTTTTCCATACTAAAACTTTTTTCCCCTCTTTCTGTCCAAAGAGAACTCAGAAAAAATACGGGACAAAATGTAAACCGACTTAAATAGTTACATCCATACACAGTCTGAATGGAAACCAGGTTAAGAATATTTAAAGGACAAGCTGCAGCTGTGCTTGCTTAATTTCAGCAGAGATGTGAGGAATTGCATCAATAGGGTGGATGCCTCTTGACACACTGGATGAGTCATATGAATCAGTCTACAGGCACAGTAATTGGACACCTTCTAGAGCAGGCTTGTGCCATAGGAACAGCTCAGGAAGAGAAACAAACAGTACACGAGATTTAGATTATTCTGATTTCTTACTTTCAGTGGCATTTTATGCCTGCACACATATAATCATTTGAGCTGCAGGAAGTTAATTCTGTTTAACTAGCAGGGCTGATGGATATATTATATAGACATAGCATTTTTAAGATACACAGGGATTTCATGTATAGTGTCTAGACTGACTTGTTCTCTTGGTTAAAGACAAATATTGTGATTACTGAATTGGCAGGTAACACAGTAAAGTAACTTTGGGAAACTTAAGTTCCCCAGCTTAACTGCTTACTCATTTTAAAGATTAATTTTAATATGCTTTTAATATATATTTTATGTATTTCAAAGACCCAGCACAATGTATAATTAAATAGCTGCTTATTAAACATACAATTCCCCAGCCTTACAAAATTACAGTCCTGGAATTACCATATTTACCACTAAGACCCACATCAATTTTTAAATATTTATTCTTTCTTTAGATTGTATGGATGGATGGACATTAAGATTTTAGGAGAAGAATAATAGAATTTATATGAAAACTTCATTTCTACATCTGATTTTCTTCGGGTTTATAACTCAACTGAAAAAAGTTGATTTTTTTTCCCCCAGCACATTTCCATTCATTCATTTACTCGCCATTCTGTCAAAAAAAGACAGCAATAGATAGAGCTTAATTATATACTAAACAGATCGAAAGCTGCCTCCATATGATTACACAGTCCCAGAAAAAGAACAGCCACTAAAATAGTATCCTGCACACAAAATTGCATCTGGTGTAACCACAGAGAAGCAAATCAAACCTCATGTGCAATGTAAAAAGTGCAGATCTGCCTTCTCCCTCTGAGGAGGTTTAGCATGTACCCAAAAAGAGGAGCTTCAGCACTGCCAAAAGCAAGAGCAGAACAGGAAGCTCTCAGATCTCAGAAGGGAATTGCTTAGGCTACAGTTGCAAAAAGAAAATCTGCACCCAGTCTTACACCGGTGCGCTTGTTACCGCAGCGAGCTCCTCGGAGAGCAACAGCTTGTGGGGAGCAGAGGGCAGGGGGGCTCAGCGGAACCCTTGCCATGGCTGCGGGAGCTGGGGCTGAGGCAGCG
The DNA here is from genome assembly GCA_013399225.1 of Rhipidura dahli. NCBI lineage: Eukaryota > Metazoa > Chordata > Aves > Passeriformes > Rhipiduridae > Rhipidura > Rhipidura dahli. Next base: position 1,105,312 of record VXAC01004813.1, read on the forward strand.
CTGTGCCCGGCATCCCCGCGGGGCAGGCGGGCCCAGCTCTGCGCTCCTCAGCGCCGGGCTCTGCGCTCCTCGGCGCCGGCCTCTGCGCTCCTCAGCGCCGGCAGAAATGCATCGGCAGCTCCCTGAGGCCTCTGCTGGCTGCAGAACACGTCTGGCTCCTGGGCGCTGAGAGCACCAAGGACAGGCTGTAAGGAAACCCAGCAGCAGTCCCGCAGATAACAGCAGGGCACAGGGAGCGCTGGAGGCTGCTCGAGGTTCTGGTCCGGGTTTGGGGGATGTGCAGATCTTACTGCCCGTGCCAGAAGGGGGAACTCCCCCTGAGCTCCTACCGTGTCCATCCGATGGAAGCTCCAAGGGGAACACTAATGAATACTCTACGCTCCACGCAGATAAGAAAATGCTTCAGTGTGCAGATGCACATTTATCTACACAACAACAAATGTGCTTTATATATTGGGGAGGTTTTATCAAAGTTGGCCTGCTATGTAATTATGTTGAGAAATGAATTGGATGGAATTTGAATGACTTAAGGTAATGAGCTATTAACCTACAGGATCTTTTACCAAATGATTCATGTGCATTCAATCTTTCCCTCTTCCCTCCAACTTCATTGTAAAGGTGAAATGAAAGACTAAGTTGATCAGGACATCAGCAGTCACGGCTACAGCAGCATTCAGCAGAAATGAAAAACAACCTTCTTTACACTAAACTATGCAGGTATATTAAAACAGTAGGATTTAAATGGTTTTTTTTTTTTTTTTACATTTGCACAGCATGGGCAAATAGGAAAGAATCAAGACAATGGGTAGTCTCACTTTTTTAGAACAAGAAATCCCTGCTGGAAAGAACCACAGAAACACATGAATTAATTTGAGTATCAGAATGAGAGGAAGACTAAGTGATGCACTGCTCGGATCTACACCTACACAAAGTCCCTATCTCTCACAATTTTTAGCTCATTAGGGACAAATTTTCATATTTTTTTCCCAGTAGACACACAGGAAATCACCTCTTTTGAAAATATGTGGGAATCTGGCAACTGCACGGCACAGACAGGTTGTTGTGTCTCCGCAAAGGAAATGATGTATGACAAGACAGTCTCCTCTGCCAGCCATCATCTGGCAAAACTGCACAACCTCCACCAATTCCCTTTGGAGCTTAAAACCTTCAAGGCAGCAATTGTAGTGGGGACATGGGATCCCCCACAGAACCTGCATTCATTCCTTCTTTGCAGTAGAATGAGGGACTCCAAACGGGCAAGAAAAAACCCAATTTTCGCAAGCCCTCCCTGCAGCTTTGTCACTCACTGCTTTCAATGTGAAGAGGGGAGAGAGGGCTCTGCAGACCAGACTGGGAGGATGAAGCCAACCCTGGCTGTCCAGCTCTAAGCTCCTCTGGCAGAGAGCGTGTGCTCGAAAAGCATGTGTGTAACCCAAAAAGAGCACGTTCTATGCAGTGCCATCTCCAACAGGGGAGTCTGTAGCCCAGGAGATTGTTTCCTGTGCCTCTGCTGAGCTTGTGTCAGCCTCTCGGGGTCCCTGCATGCTCTCCTCAGGGCTGCACCAGGTGGGACCTGAGGAGGATGCTCAGCTCCAGCATCAGGCTGTTTCTGGGACATCGCCCTTCTTCCCAGCAGCAGTTTCTCCCTCTGCAGGCTGGTTCCCCACTCCTGCCACTGCTCACAACAAAAGGCAGAGAGCAGGCAAAGGACATGGCAGGCTGTCCTCTGCCTTGCTCTTGAGCCTTTCTGCGTGTGGCATTCTCCCTGTGCTGTGTGCCAGGCCCTGCATGTTGGTGTCTGGGCTAAAAAATGGATTAATAAATCCACGGGGAGTGATGCTGTCTTCACACTTCCTCCTGCTTTTGTCACCTGCTGCAGCAAGTCAGGGACACAGCAGCTCTATAATGTCTACTTGTGATTGAACTAAGCAGTTCAAGGGATTAAGATAGTTTTCAATGAGTAAAATATTTTATTTCACTGGGTTTTTTCGGTCCTTGGCATGAAACAAATTAAACTCAAGCTGTTCCTCAAGTAATTTCAAATGAAGCTGCTCAACCACCTGGACTCACAACATTTTTCACACCCAGTCTCTTTATCTTACTCATTTCCTCTCCCTTTAAGTACATTTTTAAATGTATTTGAACTAAAGTCCTTGAATTATCCTCTTGGAAAGATTTTCATCTTTTCTTTGGCAATTTAATCCTTTAATTCAAGTAGTCAGTTGTATATCAAAGGTCTTTAGGGAAATGACTGACCTAATTTTTAGATATGTGATAGATATTCAGTAAAAAGTAAAAGTATTAACTTGAATGCAATTAAAATTATAGGAACCTACTTGGAATAATCTGATTTGTCTGGACTTTCAAAAAGCCTCTAATAAGTCCTACACAAGAAGCCATTAAAAAAGCAGCCATTTGAGAGGTAAGAGATCAGTGATTTGAGACGTGGTGCTAGACAGATTACAGATTACACAGACGTGGGCAACATTCTGTGTGGCAGAAGGGTAACAGTGAAACAGCCCCAAACCCAGGTTCTAGCACTGTATAGCACAGCCAGCTGTCACTCAGCTCACTTGAAAAAACAGAGAAGAGAAAACTAAAGAACTTGAATTAATTGAGAGTACACAACATTGACAGCTGAAAGTCTTTGTTGACAAGAACGGAGTAATAGGCATTAGAAGAAATCTTGTGAATTATTCATACAAGTTTGGTGTACTAGCTATGGAAGAAAGACCAGAGCATCACTGTGGACAGCTCAGTGGCTGTCAAGGAGCAAACATACAGACTGCTCCAAAGCATAAGGAAAACAAAAGACAATCCAACAAACACAAAACAAAACAGAAAATACAATGACATTTTGAAAATTAGTGGTATGGTCCCATCAAGAGGGATGTTGTCTTTGATGGCCCCAGAGAATGGCTTAGAATCACAGGGAACAGTGTGAGAGAGAAAGGAGAGGCAATAAATATGATTATAGGCTGTGAAGGCTTTTCTTCTGAAGTGAAATTCTAAAGAAGTGTTTACAGAGAGATGAATAGAAAAGCACTTAGCCCTGAACACAGGCAATAATGAATATTATATGGAAGAGAAAATGAGCACTTCTATCTTTTAACAGGAGAAACATTGAATGAAAATGAAAACAATACATTTAAAACATATTACAGCCTTTTTTCTTTCTGACAATTCCACAAGAATAGTCTACAAGATTTGTGGAATCTTCTTCTGAAACAGTGATTGATAAGGAACTAAATATTTCACATGCAATTCAGAACAAGCCAAAAGCTTCTTAAGAAAATAAGAGGGACCCTCCAGACATATGAGTGTCCTTCCTCCCCCTTTAAATTAGTATTATAAAAAGAGTTTCATGGTTTCATGGTTTTTATGGTTTCCCATGAAAAAGAAGAGGAATTAGGAACAGGGAATTATTAGGAACAAGGAGTAAGACTAAGTTAAAGCCAAGAGTAGGGTTAAAGTGCAAATTAAAGCTGTCATTCAGAATGAGAATTTCACAGACTGATGACAACTGCCATGCCACTAACCTTGAAGCTCACTCTCCCTTGACTAATGCATGATATACAGATCATAAAAACAATGAGTTCTCATGCTTCTTTATAGACTACAGTGAAACTGCAATTAAGGAAATAAAGCCTTCCTATAAATACTGTGAAACAAAGAAAGTTTTTGATTACATATGCAACCAAAATGAGGCAGACCTCGAGTCTTGGGTAGAAATCCTGTGCACTAAATCCAGCCTTGCTCTTTACCACAGTGGTAATCAGAGGCACACAGACCACAGGATGCTCCACCCATCTTCCTGGCATCCCGAGGCAGAGCCTCATCTCGACATGCACAGTGTTCTAGTGAAGCTTCTGCTTCACTTACTCCTGGAAAGGAAAGTAGAATTGTGTGTATAAAACCTCAGAATGGGACACCAAAATACACTCTAGGAATGCTGGTTTTTGTAACCCTACCTTTTGAAGTGCCTGTCACGAGGTACTACCCAAACCCAGACATTTTTCTTCTTTATATTACACCATATATCAGCAGAGAATCTCGGTTAATTTACCACACATCATTTTTTCTCCCAGTCAGATTCCACATCATCAAGACCATGAATATTTTATACTGTTAACAGGGTGTAGAGGAAAAATAGTGTTTGTGAGCTATTCAGATAGCATGGTGATAAAGCTCATTACAGAGTAAAAATAGCTGAAATGTATTCCACTGAATTATATTAATCCACAAATACGACTAATTTTAAACCCTTGCGTAACAAGAGAATGAAAATAGAAGACTGCATGCAAGTGTGTGTGCTTATACACATGTGGAAAACAGAAATACACTTCAGCACATCAGCACCCCTGTAAATAGAAAGCTAAAAATGAAGTGTAAGGAAAGAATTTCTTTGCAAAATAAAACCAACAAACCAACTCTGCATGCATGGGGACGAACTTAGCCTGAGGTTCCTTCCACAGAGGGCATGTCCTTCCCTGGCATGGCCGTAGCAAGGAGCCCATCCTCACAGTTTCTCCTCAACCATAATCATAAAATGCACACAGTCTGCAGAAAATGATGGGCTGCAAAGCACTTGTGGATGACAACTCAAAGAATTCACAGTTCAAACAAGTACAGTGATCAAAACAGCCCGATGCACCGTCTCTCTTCTACAAAGAGGTATAACAAGGTTTTTTTCTGTGCAGGGAAGAGAGGACAGGAAGGAACAGAGTTGCAAGGGGACTTTTTCTTTCCAAATGTGTATTTTCAGTTTCTCATTTCAATCACTGATCAAGTAAGTCACTTGGCTTCATTTTTTTCTTAAGCACTTTCGTGTCCCATTTCTGGTGACTCATAATGAAGTGTACGGCAGAAGAAGGGACCTTGTGAATCTAATCAAAGAACCAGAGCCCACGGAACAGACAACCAAACTCATGGCCTGAACAAAGGAAGCATATTCATTAAAAGTGAGCATTCCATTCCAGGTAGTCATCACTTAAGTCTTCCTTCCTCATGGGAGGCCACAAAGGCTGTCTTCACCCCCAGCAGAATACGAGCTAATACAACAACTTGTCAATTGCCTATTTCAACCCACAAATTAACAGGGCTTTCTGTCCACCATAAATGTCCCCTGAAACTGAACCCTGTGAAGCCAGGTTAACAGACAGGACCATGAGAAGGCCACCTGAACCTTATGACTTAGGCCAGCTTCTCAAGGTGCATACAATGGACACCAGAATAGGGGCATGAAATGCCATTTTTAAAAGGGAATAGAAAGACATGACCATCTTTTCTTTTAGGAGGGGCACCCGGGAGATGGGGAGGACAGTTTAAAAGAGACATGTTGGCATGAAATTCTGTGAAAAAGTGTGTTTAAAGCTCCTGGCAGTCAGGGGTGGTGGTGTGAGAGGGAGGAAGACATTCTCACTAGGACTGAAAGAGTAAAATACAGGACTGCTGTCAGCCACCTAACTGTCACACTGATGGAGTCTTTCTTACATCAACACTGCTGGACTACACTATTTTTTTCCAAGCTGACTAGGAAATGAGCACTTCTCATTGTGTCTCTAATTTATCAAATGAAAAACTGGGACACTTCACAATTTCCCACAAAGACATTCACTTAAAACTGAAAACCAGGAGGAAGATGAAGGAGGAAAGGAGACAAGTATTTGCAAAAGCTAGCTTTGGTGTAATGAAGTTATTCCTTCTGGGCTGCTACTATAGCCAAGAGGGTCTTTCACTTCTTTGTGTGCTGAGGGGTTCTCTTTGCTTCCAACCCCTAAAGCAGCCATGGCAGGTGAGACATGGGGCACAAGCAGCCATTGTGAACCCTCACTGTGCAGGAACAGCTACCCAGACCTCCTGCTTATCTTGTTTGAAACATGAGTAGAGCAACGATCACCAAAATGCACAGCAGCATAACACACTCAGCTCTGGGGCAGTGCTGGGGGAAAGGCAGGGCACAGCCCTGCCCAGGTGGGAGTGATGGATAAACCAGCTGAGCAGGGCACACCTCTCTCCATGAACATCTGCATCAGCCTTCATGGTCAAAAGACTCAGGCTGAAATACCAACTCTTGGCATTCCCTACAGGCACACAGAGGACTATGGGATACAATTCTCTGCTGGATGTTGACCCTTCTTTACTTTTTCTGCTGTTACTTAATACCACTGTGGCTCTTCTGTGGGCACACAAGACCTCTTCATCTAAATTCAGAAACCTGTAAAACTCTACTGCGGCTTCTTCCTGACAAAGGCAGTGCAAAAAGAAGGCACTCAGAATGAAATGGTAAGAAATGCAAGACTGATTAACCTCATTAAATTTGCAATTGTCCTGTAATTCATTATTCTGCAGTAAGGAGAAGGCAAGCAGCATGCTGCACGCTTGTTCTTTACTGTAGGTGCGAACACACACTGTTCCTTCAGCCAAGTTAGCCTTTAAAGATATTTTTTTGATGCATTATGCAAGTGTTATATAGTAAATTTTTGATGTATTTGTGGCATTATACTTTTCTAAATGGCTAACACTGAATGTGATAAAGAATGAAGTTCAAAAGGGCCAGGGAAAAAATGAAAAAAGCTCTAAGTAAAGCAGGAGAAAATGAAGAAAAGCCTAATGACAGTAGGAGTACTGAGCAAAACAAACACAGACAATACAGTAGCAGCATCCGTGACTACATCAAATATCTTACTCCTCTCCCTTTTAAGTTAATGAATATTTCTCAAAGCAGCTTAAGTATTACTCCAGGGCAAAATAAGGTGCTGAAAATTTCCAGTCTTTATGGGATGGAGTGAGCTTATTCACAGTGTCTTGAAAAAAACAAAGAATCTTCTTCAAGTTATACCAAATTCTAGGTAAGGTACTAACAAAGGAATTCTTACACAGCTTTTTATGAAACAAAAACCCCAAAATGTGAAATTTCACAAGAGATTGTGCCACAGCCACAGCTGTGGAAAGTGCCTCCAAAAGCAATAGGTAAGCCATTGAAAAAAAGCAAGGGACCACCAATTTTAAAGGGAGAATGATTTGGTTAAGAACGATTTGGTTAAGGTTTTGGTTAAGGGATTAAGGAGCAGTAGCAGTCACCAAGTGAAAACCACTTAGCACTGCACCCTCAAACCTGTGCCACCAGCCCTGCAAGAACAGCTCTGACCTTGCTCCTTACCTGTCACAGGCACTCTGACACTGGAAACAAATTCTCTCATGGAGCTTTGCATTCTCTTACACATCCCTTGCTCTTTCCCTCACCAGCTTAAGGAATGTTGCACCTTATTTTCTCCCTCAGGAAAGATTTTGGTGCCCCCTTTATTTCACAAAAAAAAATGGGAAAAAATACTCAAAATGGACATAGCTTCAACAGTCAAAACGTGGCAGTTAACTTTCTTAATGGACTTGTCTGTTTGATGGGCTAACAAACCATTTTCTCCAACAATACAAAGGTCTGAAGCTGCACCCTCTCCCCTTTTTTTTTGAAGATAAAAGAAAATGCTTGATGACATTCATGAGTAGACAAGAAAAGAAAATCCCTAACTAGTCTCAGACAAATTACAGACTTGAGGAAAACCTAAAAAAAAAAGCAAAAAATCTCTGAACTGACCTAGAGTTTTTCCAGTTTATAAAGGCTGTATTTTGCTCCTGCCTCTTTTAACCTACAGTTCATTTTTTGTGTAGTTTTAATAAAAATACTCCCTTATAGCCTGCATTTCAATTTCACCATTTCTTTTTCTTTCAAAAGTTAAGAAGAGTTATGTTACTGGAGCCTCAAGTAAATTAGTGGACATCATGCTCCTAGGTCAAAATAATGTACCATCGACATCTAGTTAGTACTACCAGTAATATTCAAAATTGAATTTGATTTTCAGTATGCACCTGATCTGACTGTAAAAGTCATTTAATGTAACACAAGCAGAAAAACATTTTTGTAGTCAGGCTCCCATTCCTATGCAGAACTGAGATGAACTATCTATCTACATTCTGAAGACTGAAATGTTGCTTAAACAGCAACTAAAATTGCTTTAGAAAACATCATCTGTTAAAGAAAATTTTAATGTCTTTTAAACAAAGTTTTTTTCTCAAAGTTTATCTGCTTTCATACTGTTGCATGTTGATGATTTCTGTAACAATGTGGCCCAAACAGTGGTAGTCTTTTTTTCTCCCCCCAAAACCATGCTTTAGACTCAAGTACATGAAACACCACCCTTGGAGACCTTGCTCCAAATACAGTTACAGAGCAGAATTACAGTTCTTACCAAGACCACAGATGCTCCAGTTGAGATTTATTCCTACACCAACATGAATTTGCTGGGTGCGTCAGCAGCTCATCTCCCTCACACCTCACACCACCACGGGGAGAAAATTCAGGAACTCAGCCAGGCACTCCCAGCAGCAGCAGGGATGCAGCCTCTCTGGCTTGTGTCTATGGACATGGATGTTACAACCACATCCGAAAGTTAAACTTTAGGCATGCAATATCAGAGCAGGTCATCACAAATTCCTTCCCACAAATGCTCACAGCTGAGTCTGGAAGATTCCTTTATCAGTCATTCCCCAAACCACGGCCAAGGTGTTTCAACCTTGGTTTTAAGTATCAAGGATTAACAACTGAACAAACAATGAAGAAAGTCACAGGACCTCCACTTCTTGAAGTCTTTCAGTCAAAATTGCTGTTCAAACCACAACCTAGAGCTCCAGTATTAACTACAGATGAGATGCACCAGTCATTCCTTTACTGGGTGGGGTCTACAATCAGTTCTTACTGCAGAGGAATGCAAGCCCAGATTATTCAGTGTCACTCAGCTCTACAGCAACTGAGAACTGACCACCCCCAAAACTCTTATGGCACTGTGCATCTCCTGCAATACCCTCTTTTTGAGTACTACAGAGTATTTTGGCTTCTTTCCCTTGTAAAAAATACAGTAAAATAAATAAATGGCAGGAGGACAAGCCTAGAGAGCAGACCCATGTAAGGTGAGCTTGCAGGTGAATTTTAACTTCTAGGAAAGAAATGGGAAATACACAGGTTTAGGTCTACAATATCACACACAAGATGGCAAGGAAAATATGTCACAAAGTAGCAAATTAAAGGGATCAGGCAGAGACTATAAAAGAAACATGCTTTTACAAATACTCTATAGTAAAACATTGGACTGCTGGCACAGGATGCTGTAGAATAAATGTTGTATGTTTTCACATGTGTTGTTACAATGTATTTCCATTTATTAAAGTGTCATTACCAGACTTTCTAACTTGACCAGGAAATCTCAAATGTTATGAGTTAATAAAATACATGCTATTAAACCCATAACATATTAAGGGAAGTATTACTCTAGATAAATTAAGCTTGTACAATTAAACCATTATGAAGTACAGATTATCTTCATTAATGTGCATAGAGAGCTATCAAAGAAGCATAAGAATTAGCAGGATTCTTTTTAGAAAACATTCTTTCAAATTAAGTTTTTGTGGATTTAACACACTGCCAAAATGCACACATCATTTTGAAAATGAGACGTGTGTTGGGCAAAAACCCAACAGTTTAAACATATACCACATGATGCCACCAAAGTATTTTTAGCTGTGTGCCTTAACAAGATAGAAATCTTTTTTCTGCAATATGAATTTATTTTCTATGAAAATGTTTTTGACTGAAAACATTTTATTATGTGAACGATTGCAGAAATAAATTCTGTCAAATACATGAGAAGAAATAAAATAGACATTTTTCTTAGAAAAATGCTGTGACAAGATTTAGGCAAAACTGATGTATTTCCTTAGGAATGATTCTACTTGCTGTTATAAAACAGCTCAAATGTATTTCCTATACTTTATACAAGAAATATGATTTACACATGAAATGTGAAAGTTCTCTTTTGTCCAGCAATTGTGTTCATTTCACAAATGAAAAAGAAATGCTGTCATACAGCATCAGTAACTGCATCATCTGCAAGTACCATCTCTTTCCTACTGACCATGCCCCCACACTAGTTCCTATTTCAACCCTCAAGACTTGGAAAATTTTTCTGTAACTTAACATTGAGAATTAATCTTAACCAATGATTTTGATTAATTTCTCATGAAATCAAGATTGAATTGTTCCCCATGACTCCAGACAGAACAATTTTATATTGTAAACTGCTGCAGCAACTGAAGGGTAGTTTTTTTGAACTCTGCTTTCAATAAATTTGAGTACTTCAAAACACCTAAAAAGATTTGAAACATTTCCTGTTTTGCTTTCTAGTTTTTTGTATACTGGAAAAGATGTTCCTTAAATGTTTCTGTTGTAGGAACAGAGTTGAAGACTAAGACTTGGAAATCAAAGTCACAACTGAAAAAACAAAAACTCAAACCAACCCTTTTTCCAAAAAGATCACAAGTGTAACCAGCTCAGGATGTCACAATATTAAAAAACATTGTGAAAAGTAGCAGAACAAGCTGACACACTTTCATATGTGACATTTAAAACAGCAACATTGTGTTTTCAATTTTTAACTCCTGAAGAAAAAAAAAAAATCAACTGAGTACTTCCTGAAGATTTTGGTCAAACAGCTTTCATGTTTGCGTGGCTGAAAGAACATGCAGCTAAAAAATACCTATTTGAAAATTTAATAGTTTTCTCATGTAACGTTCACACCGGAATCTGAAATTTGTACATTATCACCTCAACATCTGCTTTCAATTAACAAGCAAAGTTAAAAACCAACTTTTCTGTAGACTGCAAAATTACAATGACAAATACTTGAAACTAAGTGACAAAACACCCATTTTGCTGGTATCTTACTGTTTTATTCACAAAATAAAGAGCTTTGTCTTTCCAAACAAAGAACATAACAGAAAGACTCAATGATACAGTTATAAAAAAGTGTACTGAAAATTTGAAAAAGTCTGGTAAAATTTACAAATGCAAACTATCACTTTGTACAAAATCTTATTTTTTTTTAAAGAAACTTCAGGAATAGATTTTAAAATACAGTTTGACCAGCTCGGAAATGCACCTTGGTTGCAAGCTGGGCTTTATTTCCGCCTGTGTGGGGAACCCTCCCTGCGCCTGTCGTCCTTGCGGGACTCCCTGTGCTGCTCGGGGTGCCGGCTGTGCCTGTCCCGCTGCTTCTCCGAGCCGTTCCTGGAGCGTTCCTCCTGCTCCTCCTCCCTGGGGCTGCAGTGGCCACGCTCCCTCTCTCGGGATTTGGACCTCTCTCTTTTCCTACTACGATGTCCATTGTCTTTGCTCCTGTGTCTGTAATTTTCATCATCGGACACAGAAGCTCTTCTTTCTGCTTTCTTCAGTTTTGAATTGCTGTGTTTGTTTTCGGGATCCTTACTTCTTTCATGGTTCCTATCCTTCCCACTGTGATAACCGTCTCTGCCATTGGACTCGTCTCTGTGATGGTATTTAGATCCATCATCTCTCCTGTGAGATTCTCTTAAATGTCGGTGATTCCTTTCTGATTTGCTCTCAGTGTCACTCCTTTCCTCTTGCTGTCTCCTTCCTATTTTCTTTTCAAGCGATTTCCTTCTCTTTTCTTGTTTTTTCCTGGACACTTCATCAGATTCTCTATTTTTCTTTTGCATTCTCCTTCTTTTGGCTTTAGAAACATCTGAAATTATAACAAATTATGGAACTAAGACTGCATTTTAATTTAGTACATTAAACTTATTAAACGATGGAAAGAGTTCTAGAGAGTGCTTTTTGTCAGAAAATCTTTGTGCACATGCATCTGGACAAAGGTTCCAAGATAATGATCTGGTTTTTATCCCTCTGCTATCTGCAAGCAACGCCTGTCTTTTGAAAACCTCTACCTGTCATCACCCCCCTGCTGACTCGTACCCAAGCACCAGGCATATGCTATAAAAGTCATACATCAAAGCACTCTCACAAATAATCTTTTTTTTAGGAAGATGACCTTTCCCAGACTATCCAGCCTAAAAATCATTTACTTTTCCTGGAAAAGCTTACCAGTCAATGGAGATGAAAAACAGCATATGAGGAAAAATCTCCAACACTATCCCACGAGGAAAGAGAGGTAGGATGAAATAGCTTGACATAATGGTATTGCAGCAATATAACAATGGCCTTCAGGCGCATTTTTCAGGAGAAATAGTGACAGCTTTGCCAACCAGATTAAAACTAACTTCTGTATTTATAAATACATAGTAGTCTCATCTCAGTGGAACAGGCCTTACCCTTCCTGTTTGCTCTTTATCAGGGACCTTTAGATCCCACTCAACAGTATTTGGCACTAACAGCCATTTACAATAACCATTAATTCACCTTATTGCATGAACTACAGAATCACATCAGCTGCTTCTCATCACCTTTGAAAATATCACAGCCATAAACTGATTTCTCAGTACATGCATTATGTGAATTGCCTAGTCTCGTGTCCCAACTAAGGCTTACTGACATTTTGGTAAAATGCAGTGATGAATCAATTTCAATGCATTTTAATCCAATAAGTTTTTCAAGCAGTGTTTTCCATACTATTTTACATTCAGCAGTATGCAAGAAAAGACCTGAGAAAGCAAACAGAAAAGAACCAGCTGCTTTGATGGCAGATAAATTTTATCCCCTGCTGGACCTGTTTTGGTTAGAACTTCCTCTCCAGGGCAGTGCTGAGCTGAGCAAGCTGATGAAGTTCGAAGCATTAACAAGCAAGCAGTACAACAATAATCTCTAACTTAGCTCAATTTCTAATCAGCAGCTTTGCTTTTTTCTTTTATATGCTGCACCATTAAAACACTGAAATACTGCTGCACGTTCCTCTGAAAAATGCCCTTCAGCTCTTCCAAGTTATTTTACAGATTTAACAAACTGCAAACACAGGAAGACTTGGGAGTTGTAACCAGTAATGGAACCTCAACTAAGTTTACCATTAAAGAATACTTTTATCTCCAATTAGTGTTTTGACCACTGTAGTAAGTATGCAAGAAACTGAAAAGTGAAACCAGGCTGCAAAGGTATCAAGATGCAAATTTTAATGAATGTGTTCCTCAATGCAGAAAAGGCAGGCAGTTAAAGAGAAGGTCCTAAACTTTGAAAAAACCCTTTGAAAAAACTCTTTGAAAGTGTTTCTACTTGCAGCCTACAGACTTGGTTTGTCACTAAGGACTGACCCCCCTGGTTCCTATGAAGCAGCTCAGCAGATCTGCAGCTGTCCCTGCAGGACCATCTGGCTCTGTGCTGAACCCTGTTTGCCTGTGCCCTCCTGTCATGCTGTCGTCACTAATGCTGTTAGCCGTGACACACAGCTCCCACCTTGCCATGAGACTGTGCTGGAGACCAGGACTGCATTTCCAAAGCAGGAACAGTTCACACTGCTTTTATTTTATTAATCATTTTCACTTCAAAGACATGTAATAAATCAAATTAACTTTGAATCAGCAAGCTTCTGAACTACAGGAAGTCATGCTGTGCTATCATCTGCTCCTGCTATATATACATTGGGGCAGACTGCACACACTAACTCATAATAGCAACTACTCTAAAGATTAAGCAATGTTTATGACAGTTCATGTCAAATAGAAGGTTCTACATCAGCTCAACAGTATAAAATACTAAACACTAATTATAATGCATAAAAATACAAAATAAGTTGTCAGCAAAAGCTAATTCTTCCTTGGAAATTCTCTACAGTCAAGAACCTTCACTGTATCACCACACAAACCTTTCCTGAAGCAGAGGAATTAGAAACAGGGACTCAGATGGAGAACAATATTTAAACACATTGCTAAAACTGAAGAACTGATTTCTGACCCATGAGGAAGAACGTATTTCCAGGGAAAGACACAAGGAGTATCAAGCTCACTCAATTAAGCCAAGAAAAAAGAGTTGTAGGCATGAGTCTCTATGGTTCACCAGTAAACACAGAGATAATATTTGGGAATGACTCTAATCCCTCGATCCTCCAAAAAACCAAAGTCACAATAGTGTGCAACAGATACTAACTGTATAAAAAAAGAGTAATCTTCAAACCAATGTTTCTCAGATATTTAAGTTTCCAAAAATGGAAACAAAATTTTTCAGTTTTTCTAAATTCAAAAATAAATTTCCATGAGCAATATTTAATATTTAAAAAAAAGATTAGCTTTTAGAACAGAGAAATTACCACTGTCTGTAGCCAGATTTTCCTCAAAACAAGTATACACAGAAACAGCAATAGATATATATATATCTAGACAAATAAATAAAAGAGAAGCAAATAGTTGTACTGCTGGTGTTTAAATACCTGAATCACTGCTGCTGTCACTGCTAGATGAGGAGTCACTGCTGCTGGATGAGTCTGAGCTACTACTGCTGCTGTCAGAATCAGAATCTGAGGAAGAGTCTGTGTCTGAAGATGAAGAGGAATCTGATGACTCAACATTTTGCTTCTGTGTCATAATCAACTTTGGTGCATTTTTAAGATGTTCCCGTAATTCATCACTAATAAGCAAAAAAAAAAAAAAAAGTTTTATTTTTTTGTTCACAGGGAGAAGGAAGCTGAGAAAAGTAAATATCAAATCAGAAAAGTGTTCCTCACGTTAATCCTCCAAGGCCAATAGAAGTGAAGAAATTGATGGCAAAGCGAGTGTTTCTTGGGTTATCCCGAGGCATTAATCCCTCAAAAAAAGGCTGCAGTGTCCTGATGGAAACAAACATCTCAATTAAACACCAAGCCAGCTCAGCACTCTCACTGACATAAAGAAACTGAAAAAGAAACTGTATGATCTTCATAGAAAAATAAAAGCTTTCTTCATGCATTTTTCAATACTTTCATTGTTTGTACCTGTGATGCATCGAATCAAATGCTATTTAAAAACTTGCTCTTTTATAAAAACATGCAGAGCTGCATACATACTGACAGGCAATGACAACAGAAACTCCAGCTTTGTGAATCCCTGAAGTAACCTGTGAAACTGCAGTAGCCTGGGACAGCAATGGATAATAGGCACTGACCAAGAAGTTCAAAGATGCAGGGATCCACGATGAAATCCCATCACACAGGACCTTAGGGATTGTTTCATATTTAAGTGTACATGAGCTAAAGCATCTACCAAATTCTGCATCATACACAGAAGAAATCCCAACTTAGAGGAAATAGCTCAAGCAACTGCAAGTAGCATTGCCAAAATGCAAGGCGTTAAATCCCATACAGATTTAAAAGAACATTATTTATACTACATTTAAGGATTAGTAACCAATCCTAGAGAAACTGTTACTAATAGTTGTGTGGTTTTTGTAAGTTCTGCCAGAAAGAGAAGCCCCAGTAACATTTATTATGGGGCTACACAGCTGACAATATGTAAAAATAAACTCACACTTGGAAAATTCTTACTGGAGCTGAGTATCACTGGGGGGTGGAGGGGGAACAGATCCATCTTGCAAAGAGTCATGCACGTACTCGAACCCAAAATGCCAGCAGCGCACTCAGCTTCAAAAGTGACTCTTTGCAATGACTAAATCTATACATGAACTTATTCTTGCAGTACTGCAGCCACAGAATGGCAGTCTTACCTGAACTTGAACACAAGAGTTCTTATCTGTATGTTTTCAGATAAAGAATCTAGTTAAATTTACAGTATTGAAAATAAAATTTGAACTTACTCATCTTTTAATCTTGCATTTAAATTAGGAAGTCCCATATATTCACTGAGTTCCTGAAAGAATATTTTGACAAAAATTCTACTGGAAGATGTGGTAGTTTCTTCACTCAGTATTATACATTCAAGGACCTGCAAATATTCAGAAAAACATAAATCCCTAAGTTTAAACATGTATTTTCTTTATCTTAAAAACTTTTGTACTCCTGAAATAACTAATGAAAACTTATTCTTTTCCCCAAGGTTCATAAATTCTAGTCAAGACTGTCTTTGGCAAAAATTCTTTTCCACCACCTGGGAGCAGCTGCTGATCACATCTATGCTAGTAATTCTTTAAGGATTTTTTTTTATCTAGGAAAGCTCCACAAGGCAAAATCAGATGTGTGAACTTCTGGCAAGTTGAAAGACTTGGGATTTAAATACCAAAGAGGTAAAATATTTGGACTGACTTATGTGTGCTTGAAGAATGATAATTAGACTAGGCTATAAAACAAGAATAAAACAATATGAAAAGATAAGTTAGCTTGATATTCATTTCTTCATTCTTAGTGTTATATTATTATATCTCAGAATGAGAGATTGCTTTTATTTATTGGGTATTCAAATCATAAAATTGCAGTATTATTAGTTGTCTTATAATTCAATAGAACTTTTAATTTCTCAAAGTTTAGAAGTTCAAAACTCTTCTCTACAAGAAGTACTTTTAATCAACTAGTTCCAGCTGTACTCCATAAAATAATAGCTTAAATCAACTACTGAAAAATGGGGATAGAGGATGATGATGCATAAGAGGGAGAAAGAGGACATGGAGCAAACCAGAATTCTCCAACAGTATCTGAGAAGTTACTTCAGACAATCCAGCTTGCCACAAGTCATTACAAATTGTAGAACAAAAGCCAGAATTAATGCATTATATATTATTGCAGAGCACTGGAGATTCAATGCTGAACAAGAGCTCGAGGACAGTGGCTTTTTGCTCTAACTTACACTCCAGGGAATTGAATCAGTGTACAGGAGATGAGCAAACATCTTGGCCACGTTTCTCAGTTTGTTCGTTTCCAGTCGGTGGATGGTGTCGTACTGCTCCTTGAAAATGGCTTCAAAGGATTCCATATATTCCTTCTTTAGCATGCAGAAACGCTGAGGCAACACAGCACAATTTAAACAACCAGTCTGAACAAAACACTAAACATGCAAATAACCTACAACTAAGTGACCCCACGGTGTCAATATTTACTGCAAGACTTCCTTTTTAAATAACCCTTGGAGAAAGAGCAAACACTCAAATGGATATATTTTATAGCTTTAAGCAGTTTGTCAGGACAAGAAACTCATTTGCATTGCAAAGTAGTAATTATCAATTCTGAACTACAGCAAATTATCCAGCACTTTGCTTTACTTCTACACATCCAGTATGTTCACCTGATACAACCCCATTTTTTCAGGACATCACCGAACAACCATTTCAATTTAGAGAGGCAGCAGGAAGCACAGAGGTAAAACGTTTTGGCCATAAACATTCCAAAGGCTACGGAAATCAACATTTATATTCATCTGAACATACAGATTCATATGGTTAGTGCTTTGTAACTGTCAGCAAAAGGACTTCCTGAAGTAATGGACGAAAACTACAAATGAGAAGAAACATTCCCTTTCAGCACAACTTGCTCCCTTTGAAAAAACAAGTATTTCATGTTAACTCTTCAGACATGTCAATATTATCGATAGGGAAACCTGAAGTAAGAAACAACTGCAGCTAAAATAGCAGTTAGTTACACAAAACCAGAGAGTTAGCTGTTTATTGAGAAGCAAACAAAACACCCACGAGCTCAGGACAGTGAGTATTCCATCATGTGCTCTAAATTCAACCTACTAAGCAGCTTTGAACAAGGTGGTAAATGACAAGAGTCTCCAAGACTAATCTTCAGCACTGTAAAAACGCTATTTTCTGGTAACTCATAATACTATTATGTCTTTTTTGTATCAGTTCTTTGCCACTGATTTATTGTTCTACCTTAATGAGAAAAAAAAGAGAGGCAAAACAAGAAACAATATAAAGGGAAAGTGAGTTCTCTCATTCTGCATTCACTATGCTTTTTACAATCAAAGTGCTAATTCAATCCACTACAACAATCAACTAACATAAGCATTCAGAATGATAAAAAGACTATTAGTTTTATTTATCCATTAAAACTTGAGTTTGACACACAAAATAGAGCAAACCAATGAAATTTTCTATCACGAAGTATAAAATTTGAAAACAGAACTCACCCCTGCCAGTAACCCAAAGAATTTCTCGTATGTTCTTTGCTGAGCACAGCAGTCAAGTATCATATTGCAGAGCTCTTTCTGGGTAAAGGAAAGAATATTTCTCTAGGTAAATTCACTGTAGCAGCAAAAAACCCCATCAGTACATACCAAGTAACTAAAGGAAGCCTGACATGGATGCAAGCCTTGAAATGAGCATTTACATCAAACTTCATAGGCAACACCAGTAGTTTTCTGAATTTCTCTGAGATATGAACTTTTGCCCTTCAATTTTCCTCTTCTGCTTAAACTAAGATTTATGTGTTAACACACTGTACATCTAACCAAAAGATGTCAGAACTCGTTTACAAACTGACTTTACCACAGCGAAAAAAGGAGTTACGAGATCCAAAGTGAAGGTTTTGAGGGCCTTTTTCATGGTATTGTTTTTGTTTGTCAGTTGTTTTTTTTAAATTTCTTTTTTGGGGTTTGTTTTGGTTTGTTTGAAGTAGTACCAATCCCTGCATTTACAGAAAATGAAAATTCTTTACAGCTTCCAAGTGCCAAAAACGTTTACAGACAAACCATCTGGAAACACAATGTGCATTTTTTAGCAGCCATTTCCAAAATTTTGGTATCTACTAACACCTTTAACTCTTCGGCCATAATTCGCCTGACAAGCCCTGCTTACTATAAGCAAGCAGAAGGCTGAGTTTCACTGCAATGGCTTCAGCCCTGGGGAAGATGTTCACAAAGACTAAACTCAAATTTGGGAGGCCAATATACCTGGACTTCCTCTATAAGCAAGAGGGTAAGAGAAGCTTTTCTAAAGCAGCTGTTTTAGGCTCATATTCTGAATCACCCTTTGTAGAAGAGCATCTCTCCTTCTTGGCTAGGAATGAACAGAGGAAGCCTAACTGGATCAGTCTCCCAAAAGGTTTGTGCATCCCCCATCATCGACAGCCTGCCTTCCATTTTGCCCCGTCTCCTTGGTGAACACAGACTGAAGAACAGAAGGTGCTCTCCTGTTCCATAATGCAAACTATGCAGGACAGTTAGTCCAGTCTTCCTGGAATACAGGCTCTCTGGCTCCCTTCCTCCTTGTCTTCGAACATCATAACCCAAGATTATTATGAGATCAACCTCTGGTAGCTGCCTCTTCCTCTGCTTTCACACACAGCAAACCAGGAACCAGAGGGAAACACTTTGTACCTCACCTCTCAGGCCAGAGCCCTTCTCCGTCTGAGAGCAGAGGTCCCAGCCAGTGCAAGGGCCATGCAGGTTTAAAACCAAATGTACTCTCCTGACCTTCTACTGAGTTACAGATTGTAATGCAGCTATGAATTGGTTCAGAGCACGTTTTGCAACATTAAGACAATTGAGCAAACATTTTTATATCAATTAAAAGCCATGAAATACACAACACATTAAACCAGCCCCGCAGTTTTTGCCCATTCACTATTTTTATTACTGTTTTCTTAGAAGACCAATTCGACAGCGTAATCCAGTTTATGACACTCCCAAATAGGTTTCTGGCTGTCAGTCATGTATATTTCACTATTAGTTTAATTTCTCTTTAAACTAATAGTAACATTCCTATAAAAACTACTGGACAATTTCAAGCATTTTGTTCTCTTTGTACTTTTCACCAATTTACTGTAGCATATACTGGATTTCATATTCTCCCACTTTGTGTCGTTCTTCCAAGCATGTATTCACAAGAAACATTTTTGCCCATCATAAAAACTCAAAACAAATAAAAAGCCAACCAGTGCTGGACAAGAAAAGAAACCACCCCTCCAAATAACAAGGCAGCAATGTATCAAATTCACAGATGTGTTTAAAGGCATTCCTTTTAACACTGTCACACTGTGTTAATGTGATGTATTAAAATGCATATTAACTTTTTATATTATCCCATTTTACAGTAATGCTGCAGTTAATCAGTTTTTAAACAATAAAAAGGGTGAAGTGCTGATGCCACTGTTAATAATGTCAGCAAGACTTGAAAAACAAATTACTTTTCTTCCTCATCTTAAATGCAATTATAGCCTTGGTATCCCCTGTGGTTTACAGTAATTAAATATTACAATGATTTCTAGGAGGGTATCTTGAATAACCACATACATGAAAATAGGTTTGTCCATAAAGACATCCTTGCTGGTGTTATCTAAACAATTTGAGGTTAGGTCTAGAGTAACTGTCTTCCAGATTTAAAATTAACAAACTTTACAATTATTTAATTACTTTTTGAGAGATGCAACAAGTTCAGATGGCAATTCTAGCTTAATTTACAGCTTCAAAGGTTAGTTAACTCATTTCTGTACTCCCAATGATGTTTATGGCAAGAAGAGCCTGTTATTTAGCCCACCACTTGTTTTGAAGAACACAAAGAATTTATTCCCCAATTTTACAGGCAATTTCTACATTGTGCGGTTTAACTGTTTTCATACAATGCTCAGCAAGGAACTACACAGCTTAGTTAAGAAAGTATACACAGCTGTCCAATCATGAACTAAAACACTTCAGAAATACCTGACACATCACATGGATGGTGAATCATCTTTTGTGAAGATCTTGAATTTATTATTGTATCATGGAAAACAGTAGGATTTCCCAAAACTGCTAAGATAAGGAGAAAGCTCCCTCTAAATGCAGTGCATTTCTCACAGTTCTCCCTAAACATTCCCTGTTTGCTCCTACTCAAACAGAATAATGGTTTAGATGAACCATGACTATACCTAACATGGCAAGTACCACCATACATTTAAAGATGCTAAAGCAAAGACAGAAAAATCCCACTTGTTTTTTTCTCTCAGTTTTACCATTTTAAAACACAAACACACCCTGCCCAATCTATATTCTCTCAGCTTCACACAAATGCTGTGCTCACTGCAGACAGAAGAGCTAAAGTAACTCACCCCCTTCTGATCACAGGTTCCTTTCCATAGCTAGTTCTTCCCCCCAGCCCCTTCTCCCCTCCTTTTTAGCAATTTTTTAAGATTTGCATTCAGCCAAGACTGCAATTTCAGAGCTGCCCCACAGGCAGCCTCCATGTGGATGTCACTTCTGCCCTCCCTAGCTGGAAGTCATGCCATTTCCACCTCCCTTCCCCTGCCAGCCCCACAGTTCCATCCACTGCATACATACACAAGCTGAAGCCATCATGAGACATCCCCAACCTGTAAGCTATTCTTAAAATATACAACTTTCAATGTCAACACTTCACTTCTGGAAGTGTCTTCATGGAACTAAAGGATATGATTTGCTGGGAACCTAGTGAAGGCCTTAGGTTCATTTAAATCACTGTGAAACTGGAATTATGTGAAATGAGTGGCTTGCATTTTATGTATTTTCACTGCTTTTACAGATGCCACAATTTTCCCTTTTCTCTTTTATTTCACTGAAGTGTATTTTACTCCCACTGACTACCTTAAAGCCTTCCTTACAGCTGCATATTTTAATGGGTGTAACCATCACACAGCCTACTTTCCTCAGCATCTCTGCTTTCTCTTCTTTTTTTGTCACCTTACCACTTATATCCAAAGCTGGCAAAGCCATGGAAGGCGTTTCAGTGGCAGGCAGCCTCTTGTCAAACTATGTGCAGTGCTTTTAGCAGCTGCTACAAAGTCTCCAGGTCTGTCCTGTGCTCAGCTAATGGTTTTCCTCAACTTTTGTCCCCTTTTTTGATCAACCTCGTTTATGTTTAAAGCAACATATGCTTAAAGCTGAATATGGTTATCACAAATCTTGCATAAATCAGACAATATTTTACACTGGAATCATTAACTGGATGTAAGGAGAGATATATCTTTAATCACGCTGCTACAAGCCTGCAGCACACAAACACACACAAAAGAGTGAAATAATACATCCAAGTCCCACAGTATCTCTTTCCTTCCACCTGAAGGCTGCACAAGCAAAACTTCACTTTAAGTGAATTCAGTGAGGTAATCCGAACAATTCCACCTCCGTAGGTTAAATGCATACACACATTTGTGGAAGATCAAAATCTAGTCAAAATTCTAGCTAATGCCTGCTATCAGTAAAACAACAGCCTAATTCTGTGTGGATGGATTCTCTACCTTCATTTTGTAGACAACACCAAATACCACAACATGGTATGTACATGATAGGTACTTCTTTTTTAACTGATAAATCATGGAAATTTAAAATGACTCTGCATCTCAGGCCCACAAAAACCCCTGCTTGAAAAGACTGGAAAGCTACTTGAGGATGATTACCTTTTACAGCCAGTAGCAAGGCTGTGAACTAATCACAGTGCAGTTGCTAAACCTACCTGATGCAATGCCCCCCAATTAGACAAGAAACCAATGAATCTAAAATCATCAATTTGACCAGCAGAATTATCAGCCTTAGACCATCCCACTCTGCATCAGTTTCCTGAACTATATTTTCACTGCAAGTGAAAATAGTCAACTCAACATAAGTACTTGTGTTATCTTCAAGACTCAAGGCATAAATAACACGAGACACTGACACTCCCACACCACCAACTAGGACTGCTTTGAGCAAGTGACACCACCCTGTAAAAATGAAGATGTGTCAGATGCATGCATAATTCTTTCAAGAAGGTTGTGCCTGCAAGAATTTTTCTCATTTCAAGTAAACAAAAAACAAAAAAGAAATATCTGGTGACGCATTACCTTTATCTGGAATATGCACAGTGTTAGAAGAGGGTCTAGTTTAATTTAGCAACATTTCTGAGTACAAGTTCAGTTCTTATCACAAGCCAAGAAAAAAAAAAGCCTAAAAGCCAATCCATTTTAGGCACACTTTCAAAAAGCAAGAACAATGTATGGTTGGTTTAATTTTTTTAGTTGTCTGCATTTCAGCCAGGCTTGTTTGCCTGCTTTCCCCACAGTTCAGAAGTAATACCACACTCCTCTAACTACAGTTTTAATTCATTTAAATTTTCTTCTTGGGTAATGCATGGGATTAATGCAGCTTTAACAGAGATAATACCAGTACTTTTAAAAAAAAGTGAAATATTGAGCTCTGCCAAGACTGAGCATATGCCCAAAGAAGCAACTGCAAGGCTTGTTTAGAACAGCTTCTCACAGACTGTAGTACAGACAGCAAAGCTATTCCACTTTTGATCTGCAGGCTTCAGTTGGGTCTAAACAACATGAATAAAGCAAACCCACTCTTAGTAAATATACTCAGAAATGAAAGAACTTCAACACTTTGAATTTCTTTCCTCAGGAGAAAAAAAAAAATCAGGAATGCTGACATCCCCCTTAGCAGCTGGTCCCAAACTGCAATGCCAAAAAGCATTATTATGTTGTTCCAGTCCACAGATTATCCATCTGAACCTTAATCCTCTTTCTGCGAGTCAGAGCTGTGCGACAGATCCATTACTGGTATTAAGCAGACAAACAACTTGTGTTGCACAGCAGTTAATGTGACATGACAATCTGATAATTCAACCACTGGTAAAAACTGCCAATGTATTTCTGAACTCAGCCCTGATAAATCACACCAAAAGTTTCTATACATGAAGATTTCTGAAAGAAAACCACAAAGTTACTGTAAAATGAGGCTTGATTTGCACAAAAATTTTGCAATTAGAATCTTAAGTTTCACCTGATTTTTAAGGATTATTTCAGCTAAATGCTCTAGATGCTGCCTCTCATGATGACTGCCATTCACAGTAGGAGTTGGAATATAGAATGAGCATAAACAAAGTTTGCAGGTTCACCTAAGAGTTCAGCAAACATTTCAGCAATTTCTAAAGACTGTTTAAAGCTTTGAATCAGAAAGTGAAAAGAAATTATAGATAAAAGACACAACATCCTGCAATACAGATTATTGAAGCTTTCAGTAAAACAGACCAAAACAGAAAAAAGTGCTTTATGGCTAAAAGAATCATAGTAGAGAATGAGAAAGGTTGAAAATACCTCTAAGATCAAGTCCTACTGTAAACCCAGTGTCACTGTGTTCACCACTAAACCGTATCCACAAGGGTTTTGAACCCTTTCCAGGAACAGTGATTCCATCACTTTCCCGGGCAGCCTGTTCCAGTGACTGACCACCCTTTCAGTGAAGAAATTGCTCCTAGTATTTAATATAAACCTCACCCAGTGCAGCTTGAGGCCATTTCCTCTGGCCCTGTCACTTGTTACCTGGGAGAAGAGACCAACCCCCACCTGGCTATGCCCTCCTTTTGGGTACCTGCAGAGAGTGATAAGGCTTCGTTTGAGCCTGCTCTTCTCCCAGTGGAACAGCCCCAGCTCCCTCAGCCACACAGCTTTAGAGGAGTTGCCTCACAGTCCCAAATACAGAGGGACAATCACTGCCCTGGTCCAGCTGGCCACACTATTCCTGACCCAGGCCAGGATGCCAGTGGCTTTCTTGGCCACCTGGGCACTACTGGCTCATGTTCATCTTCTGCCAACCAGCACCCCCAGGTCCCCTTCTGCTGGGCAGCTTTCCAGACACCCTGCCCCAGCCTGGGGCACTGCCTGGGGCTGTTGTGACCCAAGGGCAGGACTCAGCACTTTGCCTCATTGAACCTCACACCATTGGCCTCAGCCCATCCATCCAGCCCATCCAGATCCCTCTGCCTTCCTGCTCTCCTGCAGATCAACACTCCTGCCCAACTTGGTGTCACCTGCAAACCTAATAATGGCTTGTTTTTTAATGAAGGCAGTGGTAATTAATTCAATAAAGCCTTAAATCTGAAGAAAGTAGCTTGAACGAATAAAAGATGATTTTTCTAGCTTAAAAACTGGCAGCTAATTTAAACAAATTTCCTGCTGAGTGCATTCAGTTATTTATCCACATGTACAGACTCAAGCCCTAGAAATCCCTGAATAATTTTACTGCCTACATCTGCTTGTTCTTTCTGCTCTCACTCTGATCACGAAGCATCTTTTTTTTTTTTTTTTTAGATTTTTGTCCCCATAAAGGAGCTTAATCCTATACAATGAGCAAGTCAAAGCTCTCATATCTTTGATTAAATGAGGTGAAGAGTAATTATGAATTGTAAAAATTCCTACAACTAGTACTGAATTGTAGCTTGGTACTAATTGTTGGGTTTTGTTTTTCCTTCCCCTGTGAAATTTATTTTTTCTGAGCAGCTTTTGCCCACACAAGTTAGGAGCTGACAGAGACTGCCAGGGTACTGAGTCCCAAGAGTTAAGAAATCCCAAGTAGTTCTCTGTGCAGTTATCCAACAAGCAAGTAGTGTATGTATTATAACTCTGTTGTATAGTCTAGTACAGATATTCTAGATTGTTTGCCCTATTCTTTATACTTGAATTGATTTGCTGGGAAACAGGACTTTTTTTTCTCTTTAGAATTCTTCAGGTTATGTATATTTCATTGAGAATTTTAATCTGATGCATGCTTAATGTTTCATTTCATGCACAGAATTAGAGAACTAGATAAAAAAATACACAATCTGAGTTCTTAGTTTACTTCCATGTAAATGGCTTAGAAACAAAATAGTACAAGAATTGAAAAGTTAGGTAAACAAGTTCTCAAAGAACACCTAAGTGTAGCCCAGATATTCCCTTACTAGTCAGTATTATATTAAAGTTACTGATTACACACTGTTTCAAATAAAATTTATATTTAAAGACACAAGAAGAGCTCGCCCAAGTGCAACCCCCATGATGACAGTTAACAGCTGACAGCTGTTACAAGCTTAAAAAATTAAAAAATTAGATACATATTTACATTCTACCAGTATTGAACAGAAGTACTGATGAAGAACTGTTTCCATTCTTGAAAACACAGCAATTGAATTGATCTTACAGTAAGAGTCCGAGGACAAAACAGCTTTAGTTTTATGATCTCCAAAATTACAGCCAAGCAATCATACTCAAAACTGCTTTAATTCAATACACTGTTATTCAAAGACTGTGAAAGCACCAAAACCACACACTCGTAACACTGTGCTAAATTTCAAGCCCCACTGATAAAGCCTACAGCTGCCTGCAAATATTATCTTCAACCCCGAGTTCTTTCAGAGACAGAACTCTGAGAATGACTGCCATGCTGCTGTATTCCTGCCATAAGACAGAAGTTTCACCACTCCAAACAAAAGACCTTTTCAAACAGGCTGTGAGCAAACATTTGTGTTGCTTGACAAAAAGGAGTACATACATAAGGCAAACTGCTTATGAAATGTGTCAGTCTATTTGCTCTACAGGAAGGAACAACAGCTGTAAGGAATGACTCTCATTCATCTGCTTGCTATACAAATAGGTTGTGGAACATGAGCAAGATTTTTAGATACTACCATAGTATTAATTAAGAATATTAGTAACAAAAAGAGTAAGAATAAAGGCTTACAGTCTGACTTTCAGGGAAGTCCATCTTCAGCAGTTTGTGAGCACATTCTTCAAAGTCTAAGCTGAATAGAAAAGATACTTATTATTGGTGCAATATATGCTAGGCTAAAAACATTCCAGAACTGTATTAAGATTGATCATCGGTGCTGACATCTCAACTGTTTTGAATAAAGCATCTCAGCTGTTTGATTTGCTGATATTTTATTGTTGTTGTGGGGTTTTTTAATAAATATTTTGTATTTCATGAGTTTCTATCTGAAAATTAATCCAAAATGATTACATTTATGGGCAATCTGAAAACAGGATGCCTCCAGTCATTATTACAATTACATCATCTTACAAAAATTAAAAACTAGAAAAGTGGGAGCTTGTTTTGCACATTTTGAAACTCACTGAAATGCAAGCCCTTCACACAAGCTCCAAAAGCAGTATTGTACCCCAGTCTCCTCTTTGTACTGCTGTTCTGAAAGCCTGCAGGTACCACCAGGTACATCTTCACCCTCAAGCATAAGATGAAATTCGAGTGTGGCAAGAAAGCATTTAACAGTGATTTTGAGCAATGTGAGAGCCTTTGACAGCCCTCAGTATGGTATTAATTCATATGTCTAGTGATCAACACCACAACTACATCATTGCACTCCTCATGCAGGATTGGACCTGCAAGTATTATGGGCCACAAGGGATCAATCTCTCCTCTCACCCCAGGGATACAGGAGCTGCACCCAGCAGGTCTGGAGTATTTGTGCCACGTACTGCAAGGGCAGCTCATTCTCAAGACAACCACAAGCAGACTGTACTTCAGGGCTGGTATCGGCAGACTTATTTTCCAAGCAATGCAGATGGCAAGAGGCCTGAGGAGAACCACACTGCAGAACTCCATCTCAGAAATGGAGATAAACTGTACTAAGTGTAGCCTCAAATTTTTTTCATGAATTCTCAGGATGCTGTACAATCTAAAGATCACTGACTTCTGTTCACTCAGAAAATTCTCATTACAGCAGTAGTCCCAGTGCACTACCCAAATCTTTTGAAACAAACAAGATTAATCTTAGAATGAGAATTTGTTAAAACAGTCTGCTTTACACAGTCAGGTCAGGCTCCATAAAGAACACGTCCCTACATTTTTTTTTTAATTGCATATTATGAAAGAATTTTAAAAGAAAGAGAATTCACTGATTTCAAAATAACTATTCTCATAGGCTATAATTTATACTTACCTTGACTGAATAGCGAGGTAAATTGTACGACGGAAAGAGACCAGGTTAATTTCTGTTTTGTCATGGACAGTAACTTTCTGACCTGGAAAAGAAAAATATGGGTTTGTAAAGAGCAAAACACTGCGACACATGTAGTTATTTTTTAGGACAGCTCTATTTACCATTTACTGAGTCTGTAGCACATGATTTTTCTACAAGGACTTAGGACTGTTTGCCGGTTTATATACTTTTTATGTTTATTTTTATAAATAAGGAAAAAAATACAAGAATCAGTATTTGTTTCATCTCTAAAAAAGGTAAACATTTAGAGACAATTTTAAAAGGGTAATTCTTTTAAAGACATTTCATGTTTCTTAGTCACTGCAGCCTCTAGGTTTAACATTTCTTGTCAACGTTACTAATAGTAATCTATTTTCTGCATAATTCAGCTATACTATGCTTTATGTGGCATCTCTGATTTTAACAAGTAATTCTTAGTTCCTGTTAGGTGTAGGATCTACATTAGAGCATTCTGCAAAGTCCTGGAGCAAGCATAGAAAAATCCATTCTGAACCAAACCATTCTGATAACACTGTCATTTGTAAAATACTCACTTTTCCTTCAGTCTTTTGAAGTTTGAATCATAAATAATGAAAAATTATGTGAATGCTCATACTTTTCATTAGCCCAAGAGCTTGGCTCTTCTGTGAAATACTCCGCCAAACTATTAAGGAAATCCCTTCCTGCTATTCCACAAGAACAGTACTTGACTGGCTTTTCAATTGCTCAGTATGCACAAAAATCTCAGTTGTGCTTATCCATCAACATTTTTTCCTGGTAATTGAATACATTCCTTGAAAATGAGTAAGCATTGTCTCCACTAAAGATCAAGAATGAGGGCTGTACTGAAGTGAGAGAGATATAGAGGATGTAGATTCAATTAAAAGAAAATCCATTCTAATTTTGGAAGAAACTTAAAAAATATGATAGAGCACAAAAAAGTTTAAGCAAGTGTTTTCATTTTGCTCTTTTTCATGTCTTATGTTTGCAAGACTTTTCTCAAAACAAACCAATACTGTCAAGAATGATGCGACAAAGTTGCTTTTCCTTTTCTGCATGTGCTGAATGCTTCCTTCCAGACCATTGCTTTTGTACTATTTGCTAGTAACACTTAGATCTGAGAATAATTGAAGAGGAAAACTTTCCTTAACATTTGAACATCTCATCTTTGCAAAGCATCTAAGAAGTTAAGCTTTTCTTTCCTTTTTTATCTACAATCAATCAACTGCTCATAAGGTGCCAGTCATACACTTACCATCTTCATCCTCCTCTTCATCATCATCATCTTCATCTTCCTCACTACTTCCAGCTTCCTCGTTTCCTTCAGATTCAGTGTCACCTTCATCAAGAATTTCTGAAAGAGCAGTATCCCAGATTAACAGAACATAGACCAAAATACTTTCATTACAAAAAAGACCCCCATATCCAACACCTGAAGAGTGAAAGGTTGTTTCATGTGCAGAATGTG
Source organism: Rhipidura dahli (assembly GCA_013399225.1). Lineage (NCBI taxonomy): Eukaryota > Metazoa > Chordata > Aves > Passeriformes > Rhipiduridae > Rhipidura > Rhipidura dahli. Next base: position 1,134,177 of record VXAC01004813.1, read on the forward strand.
GAAGAGGCCAAAAAGCAGGTATTTCATAACTAATGGAAACATAGTTGGAGAAACAACACTGAGTAGCAGCAACACAAAGGAAAGGTCTATGAACTGAATGACAGCTATATAGGACAGAAATATCACCCACTGTTAAATAAAGGTTGGCAGCAACAGCTGAATAAGCAAATGCCATAGGTAACTACCCACACAAATATTCCTACCTTTCTTCAGCATTTTGTATTTCTCCTCATTTTCCATGAAGTTTGGATCCATCTTGAAAACATCTTTAGAATAAAAGAGAATCTTTATTTAAAACACAAGTTGAAGAAAACTACTAATATTTAATTTTAAATTTATTTTCTTAGGGAACACAATTAAGGAATTATCTTCCATAACTTACTAAGAACATCCTCTGGGTTGTAGTCATCTTCCAATGGCAACATATGAGTAAACTGATCCTCCTCTTCCACTAGATCTAATCCCTCTGGAATGATTGGATGGTCCTTGAAGCCATCCTTCCGTACAGCGAACATGACTTCTATCATGTACTGAACCCGCATGTCGATTTTCGATTCATGCAGAATGTGTCGAAGGCGATCAAAGATTGCTTTGGAAAAGAGAGAAATGTAAATATGAAAGTTATTTACTAATACATATGCCAAGATAGGTTTTGGCTAACTGTACTTACCATTAATACCTCTAGGAGAAACTTCTGTTAGTTTGAGCCCGCTCTCTTTAATAAATCCAATTGCTACTTCAATACTGTCATCAGTAGGCCTTTCAAGAAGCAAAGTGAGCATTTCCAAACATAAAACCTCATGAGCCTGTGGAAAGAGTATCAGCAAAGAATCAGAATGCACAATGCTACACTTCCATCACAGTGATTTACAGGACAGACCTGTCCAGCCTGTGAGGATACCACAACACAGCAGTTTCATCACACACAGAAGGCAGCAGTAGTGGGGCAAAGCTGATTAAGAGGAAGTCAAAATTTCCAATCTAGTTTTACCACCAGTATTTACACCAATTTTGCAGTGAATGTGACTGTGCTATTGAAGCGAACAAGCCAGCACTGAAAAACATTTTGCCTTTGAGAAAATAATAGAATGCATTTCCAAGAAGCAAATAAACCAGAACTTGCATTACAAACCTGGTTTTAAGTGCATTGTATCTGTAATTAAATCAGATCTTCCAGGGCTAGGCATATAAGCAAATAGCACATCTCAGATTAGTCTCCTCTTCACGAAAATGCTGAACACGCCCAACACATCCCTGAAACACTGCTTCTTGTCATTATTTAAATCAGAGCATCCTGATTTCTAACACATAAACAAGTGGCATAAAGCTGGATATAAATTTGATTCAGATACAAGTTCTGCTAACACACATCTTGCAAGAAAACTGTTTAAGATCTGCGGGACAGAGCCTCAAATGATCCTTGCTTTGCATCAGGATGTGCCTGAATACCAGCCCAAAGATACATATGAAATCTGGGGAAGCTTTGGAGCATAAGTGTAATGAAAAGTGATGATAACTGCACAAGCAATTACCAATATCTTTTCTAAAGAGATCCTATGAACTTAAAGCAGGCAACACACTCAGATTCTGTTCCAGAAACCTTCAGAATAGACACAGCATCTGCACTTAGGGTACTACTGTGAAAACTAAAATGTAGCCACCTACAGTTTGAGTAGAAACAAAGTAACATACCACATTCTGATTCATCAAGTGTGCAACAAATTTTGAAGATGTTAGACACAGTTGCTGAAAAAGAAATAAACCAGGAAATTTTAACATATGGAAGAAACAATCTGTAACTCAGACGTACTATATTATCTGTGTATCTCTCACAATCAAATTAGAGTCATGAAAGTACTTTGGGATACTGGTAGTTGTTCACAATTAGCACTGTACACTTTCAAAAATAAAAAATTAAACCTAAACACCTCTGACCAAAACAAACAAAAAAAACCCCAACTATCAAACATCCATCCAGAATAGGCTGTCAAACATTCATGACATTCTAATACTACTCAATGTCCTACAGACTTGGCTGTGTTCCTCTGCAGCTCCTTTGAACCCCCTTGACACAGTTACACAGCAGAATTCCACATTTCAGCATGCTGCTCCTTCACATTTTATATACCTTGTCATTTCTGCGATATCCTTTGCGAAAATTCAGTATCAGCCTCTTGAGGATCAATTCACCAATATTTGGAAACTTTGAATTGATGATTGCCACAAGAGCTGCATAAACATGAGTAAAAATCGGAGAGGCGCTCTGAGCTTGCAGAATGGATCTAGACAGCAATCCCCTGTAAAGACATGTAAGTTTTAAAGACTTCTCTGGTAACAAGGCATGTAATGTTTTGATTCAGTACTTACCACATAAAATAGTGTTGTGCAGTTGGAATAGCTGGAAGAAACCAGATGATAATTTTCAAACCATTGTTTATCATGCCACAAATGAAATTTTGCAAAATGTGTTGCATAAATCTTTCTGAACTGAAAAGTTCTCAGACTGTTACCTTATCTTTTACTAAATATTCATACTAGAACTACACTTAAAAATGCTAAGCATGCAAAAAGCCATCTTGTATCCTGCAATTATCCCTTTTTTAATCTGAATTTAGTCTGCTTATAAAATACTACTTAGAGCCTAAATGAATGTAAACGAAGGACTCATGAGATAATAGTTCTTTTACTGTTTAAATCATCTCTTCCACATTTATTATCAAGAAGATCTGAAAAGAATCTGACTTGCTTCCCCCCCTCTCAGTTTTGCTTTTTGTAATGCTTAGGAGCACACCGAATTCGGCTTTTGCTGTATTACTTGACTACATGTAGGTGAGGATAAAAACAAAAACCTCCAAATGTGAATCTTCAGAGAACACACTGATACCCAGATCTATCTTCCTTGTAGTCTACTGAAATCCTAAAAAAACCCTCCTACAGAGTACTAAATACAAAATACATAAGGACTTTATTCCTACTTGCTATGGCATTGACAAATGGAATAGAACTCATTTAATACTAGTGCACAGATACAGAATTTCCCATTTTGAAATAAGTTACTTCTTGCTTACAAACTAAAACTGTTTCAGTTTTTTTTTAATCTCTACTTAAAACCTCAGGAAAGGACCTGACAGGTAAAAGTTCATCTCATTACTTTTATAAGTAGCTTTGAGCAAGTTTGGAAGTACAGAATTAACTGTAAAAAGGAGAAACATGGTACCATTTCCCATCTACATTATTTTGACACTTATAAACCACACACAAAAACTTCCACAGACAAGTGTATTCTAAAAACACTCAATAAGCTCATTTTTAAACTAAAATACTATTACTAGTACAAAAATTAAATTTCAAGGACGTGAAATGCAGGCAAGTAAAAAGCAGCCCACAAAAGCCTGAAACTTCATTATTACTTTTAAGAGAAATCACATTCAGGAACTACTTGCACACTCTCTAGATTTTATTTAATTTACTTCTCTTATTTTTATGCTAGTTTCATGATTCTGGTCTTTCCATCAGGTATAACATCCATGAAAAGTGATGCATTCCTCCTCAAATAAAACTGTGCCAGGAAAAGTGTTGCTATCTGAAATGTAACAGAATTATTTCTGGATCTATCAAGCTCCAATAGCATAATGGCCTTTTATCTACATTACAACAATAAACAACACTGGCAAGTAACTGTAGTAAAACAGGTTTTGCTAAATATTGGCTACAAATATTATTTTTCCAGAAAAAAAAGCAATCTAGCACTACAAAAATAAATAGACAGTGACAATTGTAAATTACAAGTCATTCAAGTAAAATGCATGAGAAAACCTTAAGAAAAGGAAATAACAGGAAATATAAATCATCTGCTGCTCTCTTTTATTCCACCAAGCATACAAACCCTTTCCCAAGGAAGGGAATATTCTGCATAGGACAATATGGCCTAAGGTCAATACTAAAATCTGACTAAGACCTGTACACTACACATAGCACACACAATGGTGTACACATGAACAGTGCACATGTTACCAGAAAAACAAAATAATTATTTTATAATACTGAGACTTACCTTCCCCGAACAATATTCTCCTGAAGGAGCTCATGAATGATGTTTTCTATATTGGAGACGTTCACTTTATTGACAAGACCATTGATTGACTTCTTCAAGGCTTCCCAGCTCATCCTCTGATATGCCAAGCTATTACAAAGTATCACAAATTATTAATGTATAAATCTGAAGATTCTCTGAGTAAATTTTATATATATGTAGCGTACATTCACATTTTCATTTAATCAGTAAAATAGATTTAAAAAAATATTTACTGCATGTATGTGAAGACTTGTTCACAATTATACATTCAGCCACTAGAAAATCACTGAATCAACATGATAAACCAAAGTGTAATTCTCTTCAGATATGGTATAAACCAGTATCTACTGTTTTCTAAGATATTCCAAAAAATTCCAACCTACATTCTATATCCTACTTTACTTTATCATTTACACTTTGCAGAAGCAGGTACAATTTTAATCTGTTTCTCTTATCTCTCTTCTGATAGAAATATACCTCCAATGATCACAACCCTTAATGGATCCCATTCTTCCCAGCATTCTCTAAACACCGTAACTGCTTTCCTTGCAGCAAAAGAACTTAACACATAACTTTGAACTCACCTGTTTTTATCAGTGATTTGCTCTTGCATCATCCTGAGCTTGGCAGGTGGAATATATGCACCACCTGTGCGAGTGAGGATTGGATCCACCTCTTCTTTCTTCTTCTTGGAGGCAGCACTCTCATCATGAGCAACTGAGCTCTGGCCTGACAACCTCTCTGGACTCCTCCTGTCAGGTGATGAGTATCTTCTCTGCTTCCTTCGATCGTATTCTCTGTCCTCCCATCTCTCATAGTGTCTATCTCTCCCCCTTTCCATCCTTCTAAAAAGAAAAAAAACACCCAAGGGGACATGGAAAGTTTTCACATTTTATTCTTTAAAATAAGTATTTTATTACTGATTAAGAAAGGGCTTCATACCTTCCATCTGAAGCTCTGTCATCATAGTAGTCCCGTCTTGAATATTCCTCATCATATCTGCTGTCATCAGAGTATCTCCTCTTCCTGGGAGATGGAGACCGAGACCTATCACGCTCCCTATTCCTATGTGCAACCCAAGACACAAAAATTCTTAGTAAGAGGCTGAGAAAAGCAATGGTATTAATATTTACTTGCAAAATAATGTTACAGTGCAGAAGTGTTTCAGTTCTGCAACATGTTTCAAAATATGTGTCGTTCCAATAAAAGGGTCTACTTTAACAAAAATTTGTTGTCAGGAAAAAATTATCAAAAATCAAAGAAGCACTGTGAAAGAAAGCTCCTAGAATTTAAAATTAAATAATTAACAATAATTTAATTTATAAATATGTAAATTAATAATTTACACCAAAGGTAAATTCAACAGCTTGCATTCCTTGGAACATATGCATTCATTTGTTTCTATCTACTTGTGCCTGTACAGCACAAAGCAATCTTGCCCAAAAATGATAATTGTGGTATCAGCAATATGTGACTTCAAGCAAAAAGCTGTCATGTAATTTCCACTTTCAAGTCTCATGATAATTTAACTAAATGTTAAGTTTTAATAACAAATCCATTTAATTACTGTTATACTGACATTCAAGAATTTTATTAAATCTACACTTGCTTTTTTACCACTTAGTTATGGTAATATATAAAAAGAAACACAACCTGATATTTTTTAACTGCTCTAACTCACTATATGAGGTAATGACACGAAATTGAAGGATATAAAAATCGTTCATTCTACCTGTCCTCTGGAGACAAACTTTCATGTCGGGAACTGTAGTTTTCCTTCCTTTCATGACTGGAACCATGCTTTAAGGAAAGAGAAAGAAAAAAAATCAAGCCCCAACATGACTGTGAGCACCTATCTTCAGATCAAAGCACACCATGCCTTCAGTTCCCTCTCCTTTACAAGGAAGGAGGGCCATCAACTAAAGCTAATGGAAGTCAGGTATGGCAAGGAGGGCTGGCTCTCTAGGAACAAACAGTTAATCAGCTGGACACCCTGCTGCAGGATGCTGCAGATGCCAAATGCTTACTTGGGTTCAAGGCACTGAACAAACACTGAAGAAAAATCTGTACAGGTAACCAAAAAACTTTATCTGGCTCAGGAAGCTGCAAACAGGTAGGGGGTGGAAGTGTATGTGGGCAAGTACTTTTACAGTTACTCCAGTATTAAACTTTTCAAGGCATCTGCTGTTAATTACTGCTGAAGACTAGAGTAGATGGACCACTGGTCTGCCTTTCTTGCTTCCTTCTTTCAGATGCCATTTCACTTTGTTGCATCACATGCAATACCATGAACACAACTCCACCTCTTCTTGTTTAAAGAGTGTCTTTCCTCTCTCCTAAAAATCTATAATGAATGCCTTTATTAAGTTTTCTTTATGTTCCCCCTTTTTACTAACTACAATTTATTTCCTCATGAGAAAATCTAAACTGCACCGGTCTACTTGGCAGATATGCAGGATTGTTTAAGTGACACAAACAGTTCACACCAAATTCCATGGGCTGAACCAGGACATATAGAAGTATGAGTCATACAAAAATCAGAATGTGACAGCATCTACAACAAACACAGAAAGATATTCATTACGATGGTTCTAAACAACTTTGGTAGAGCCAAGAGGCAGCATTTGTAACCTCAGTACTTTCATTGCAAGGGTCGTCTCTTCCTTTAAAACATTATTTATAACTTTTCAGAACCACAATCTCATGTTGTCACACAGTGATTAACTGTGAAATAGGGAACACCTCACTTGATGCAGAAACTCATCACAAGTACTTCCTTATGCACCTTGATGGAACTCCCAGCAGCAACACTCAGCTCACTCAGTGAAGCAGCACCCTCTCCACCAACACACTAGCAAACCACTTCTGGCCCACTAAAGAACCACTTAAAACTCTAGGTGACTAGAATACAATGACAGCTCCTCCACAAAGAGCAGGGCAGACTGTTGTCTCCAAGACCTTAACTGGGGGGGCATGTTCCTTTGAAGCTCCTATGAACAAATAAATAACTGTATTTTTGAGGACACTATAACACATCCCAGAATACTGTCTTTCCTAGGGTGCAATTCAAACAGTGTTAAAATCACACCCAGCATTCTCTTGCCTGCATCAAGACAATGACATGAAACAAGGGCACTGCACTGTCCTGGGAGCATGCATCCCTATAAAAGTTATGTCCACGTGACTGTTTAATTTTAGAGCCACATTATCTTTGACAGCACATATAGTACAAGAAATTCACATATTCACCAAGGTTTTCTTCCCCTTTCAATACTCATTACACCACACAGCAGATCACATTCAAGGGTAAGAAAAGTACTTAAGTTGGTATTTTCTCCCCAGCCCAGTAATATAATGCCAGTCTGTATCCTAAGCTTCCAAGCAAGTGGTAATGAAAATCTTTGAATAGCACAGAACATTTACTGTATTTAAAGCCTATCTAGCAGATGGGAAGAAGGCAGTAGGTCTTTTCAGGATGATCCATTTTCACGGGTTCTTTATCATCTGTGTCTGCCCAAGCAGAACCAAAAAGACAAGTGTTCACAAAAATAAAACAATACTGGGGCTGTTTCTGTGCTTGCCATTTATCATGTCTCCTTGCACAAGCAGCTATGTTTGCTCCAGAACTTGTCACCCTCAGTTCTTTGTGACCAGGATTTCTGCCACAAGCTAGTTCCCTTCCTTGTCCATTTTCATCAAAATGATTAATTGAAAGTGTCCAAACAAACTGTGCTTTTGTCAACTGGCTTTTTTCGACAGAGGAGGGAGCACTACCAGATCGAGAAAACAGGAGAAGGTATTAAACCACCCCTCAAGCATCCCTACTAAAAACCACTTAAGTCAGAAAAGTTGGATCTAAAAGAGTGAAGAAGCCTATGCAGGGTCCAACTCTGGAAAACCAGACATAGAAATACCACAGATTTGAAAAGTGTATCATAACAATACTGCTCTGCCAATGTCTCCCAAACATGGGGACTTTGCAAATACAGCATTTCCCAATTTTTAATTCTTGCATTCCCAAAAAATCACTCCCATCCACTCAGGAATGGGCCACATAGCTTTTAAAAGGAAAAGCTTTAACACAAACAGTATGACATACAGTTGTCAAATTAACTGTTACTTATTGTCTCTGTATCTTTCAAGTCTGTTGTTAAATTTTTCATAATTTTTCTCCATTCCTCTACATGCTTACACTTGCTGTTGAGCCATCATCCCTCAGTCAGTTTTGACCAATTATTGTACCATTATAGGCTAATAATAGTCAGGACTTTCATGGTTAGGACAACAGAAGCTACAAATAGCTGTAATTTACGGACTTCTAGTAGTATTTATCTTGTAAATAGCTGCTGTCAGTTACGGGTATTGCTCACTTTGCATTCAGGAAATTTTATTTAACATAATATGAACTACAAACCTAGGCACCAGTAACACGGGAGTGATCAAATCTTACAACTTAGATTTAAGAACACTTACATTTACTTGTGTCACCCTGCTCTTCATCTTGACTTCCTGCTTTTTGCCAAGTTCTCAACGTGCAGCAATGAGGCAATTCAAGCCTCAATCCAAGTTCAGCGTATGAAAACCATTTCACCTGTAATACACAGAAGACAATCAAAAACTTTCGACTGCACACGGTGCCGGAGCACGCACCTTTATTTTGTCAAGGCTGAGCTTACACAAGCCCTTAAACCAAAGCGCAAGGCTGCCCCGGCTCCATTCCGATTTCCTGCGGTCACAGAGCGGCTGCAGAGCACCAGCCTGGAGCTCACCGGCACAGACACAAGTGGCCAGGCCGCGCCTGGGGCTGTCGGGGCCCTGCCCGCCGACCCCGCNCGGGAGCGCGCGCTGAGCCCCGCCCGCCTGCCGCTGGAAGGGAGCGCGCCCGCCTCAGAGCGGGCCCCGACCCGCCGCCCCTCCGCCGCCGCCCCACCGGGGGCCCCTGCTCCTCCGGGGTCCCTGCTCCTCGGCCCCAGCGTCCCGAGGAAAAACACCCCGCTGGTGCCACAAGTTTCCCGTCAGGAGCACGTGTAGCAGCAAGCGAGCAGCCAGCCGGCCTCCCTGAGGGGTGAAGATCTGCCCAAAGCAGTGCTGGAAAATGGAATTAATTAAATTCTTCTCTCCCTTCAACAGCAGCTGAGCACACACGGCTGCCGCTTACACTATGGGTCAAACAGGGCTGCAGATATGAACAGGAGAGACTCCAGCCACTGCAGTGCTGCTGGGACACCTGTGTGGCAAAGGGGTCTTTTTGACATCTGAAAGTTTGAAGTAATTCAGCACCATGGATCCAGGCTAACAGAGAGCCTCTGGCTTATTATAGACACAAATGTGTTTGGATTTTGGAAAGTAATTAAATGCATAGGGAGGGGATAAAGAAAAAAAGTGCTACATAAGGTGTTAAAATACTTATGGTTCGTTTTCAGTTCTTGTGAGATGAATGAAAATGAAAATAAACTCCTCTAGGACACAGCAGATCAGGGTCAGGAAGGCATTAACTCAGCTGAGAGGCAGATGGTTCCTGCAGGGCCATCTGTAACAGAGCTGAGCAGCTCCGTTAGCTGGTGTCACCCTGCCCGCCTGTGTCCCTCCGCAGGGCCTGTGCCTCCACACCTACTGGGACATGGGACTTGTTGAGGTGAAGGAAATGGCAATGGTACTTTCTCAAAGTTGGAAAATGCTACAATTTTTGTTTTCTTTTTGTAGGTGGTTAAATCTATTTATTTATTCTGTACTGGATATTGGAGTACTTATGTTTTGTCACATCATGTAACACACGTGTAACACTATTTTCATCACAACAGTTAGCACAGGCTCAAACCCTCACTGTCCAAAAAAATAGCATAGTGAGGAGCGGACATTCATGATTGGACAGATCTAGGCAGTCTGGTGCAGCAGTTGAAGACTTAGTCCCTGAGATTTCAACTGTCTTGCTCTTCTGTCACTCTGATCTCACAGAAGAGTGAGAGAAAAGGAGCATCAGGCCATGACTGAGATTGTGCTGTTCAGCACTTCAGCTCACAACCCCTGTGGTTTAAACTAATGTTCCAGTTCATGCTCTCCAGCACTTGAAGCGTTCACAGAATGAGAACAACCCTGCTCTCAAACTTTTCTAAAGACCACCAATGCCATTGTAACGTTGTGTATTGTAACAGATATAAATATTCTGCACTCAGGAGAGAACAGCTGTTTTTATTTACAAATTGATAAAAGTCAACTTTTTCATTTATGTTGCCATACTAAGAAGAATAATCTATGAAGCAAAACACCCTGCTCAAAACCAACACAGAGATAGGATATATTAAGTAATAATAATCAGAAAAAGTGCATGATTTTTTTTCCTGCTTATAACTTTTAGCTACAGAATTTGATTTCTTTGGCTTAATGAGTTGCAAATGTGGTGCTTACACAGGAGACTGGAAACAGCATGTGTTTGGACAGTCATACACGTTCTGACAATATGAAATGTTAAATGCTTTCACAAAATATTCCCTGAACCCACTGTCTGCCTGCAAGCCTTCTATGATTTCCCATTCTGCTGTGAAAGAAATCTTTTTCCTGCCTCACACTGTGCAAACAGGTGTCACAAAATAAAAAGGCATATGGCATTAGTGTGGCAGCAGCATCTCCCGAGATGGACATCCTGTGGCTGATGGCGCAGGTACCGTCCCTCAGCCTGTCCCTTCAGATGCCCTGGGAGAGAGAGAGAACATGCACAGCTGAGCTTTCCTTCAGAGGGAGCCTGAGGACAGGGATGGGAAATAAAAAGTTCTGTTTCGAAGTGCCCCCCTCAGGAGACAACTGATCACCTCTGATAACCATAAAAAACGTCTGTGATTTAAAAGTGGCTAAATAACACAGAGTGACTTCAACTGCATTCTTCAGTTCTCTTCCTGGATGTGGAAAGCAGAAGAGTGGCTGGGGCAATGGGATTCACTGAACAAGGGAAAGGGCATTTTCATGCTGACTAGAAGCAGTGAAATGGGGTTTCCCTTTTCTGTTTTCCTAAATTAATGCTTTTATTGTTGGATTATGGAGTGAAGCTCCCTTCAGCTCCTTTCTTGTCTGCTCTGCTCACCTTACAGTCCCTTTTCTGCAGTGGGTCACACTTAGATTTTCTTCCTCATCAGGCTGAAGGGAGAATGCCTTCAGTTTTATAATGGGTCTAGTCCTGTGGCTTGGCAAAATGCTTTAAGAGATGCAAGTTTTATTTCTGTGAAGGTGAAAAGACAAAGCCCACACTTTATAAATGAGCACTTTAAGGGGGTAGAATGCAGTTTCAGGTTGAATATCCCAGATCAGCCTTTTAGAATCTGTGCACTCAAGATCCCAAATGTCCAGAGTCTGAAGTAGGTCCATGACTGTGGGTTCTGACTTCTAGAGGGAGGGATTCAGGCACGTTCTCTTGTGTGGTGTGTGTTTCACAGCTTCTTGCTCAGCATGTGGAGCTCCTTAATTGCCTGGGAGGCACTCAGGTGAAGCATCCAACTGAAGCAATCCTCATCACGCTGCAAGAGCCATGTACTGCTCTGTAAGTGTAGGAGATGGTGAGGATCTCTTATCTCTATCTCAGTCTTCAGTAAATTATAATTGGAATGGAACATGATTATGGAGTCTGGAAAAAAATAGAAAGACAAAACCACACAAGAATTAACCCATGTTGAGTGGCTTTATGTTTATTTAGAGCAGCAATTATCAACAAAGAATGCTTATCCCTAAGTAACATGATGATCAGACCTTGAAATACAATAATGCCCAATTCATACAAAATTGAACCAACAGGAGAATTTTGCCTTTAGATAAGGCAAATTATAAAAATATCATTTTTTATACACTGAAAATGCTGAAAGAACTGAATATTCAATTGAAACTAATAGTAATTAAACCAAACATAATTATAATATTTGAAACCTGCACAAAGGGAGAAAGGGTAATGTGTCCATCAAATTCACATTCATTAGCCTAATGTTGTGCATGAATAGTCCATTAGTAAGCCACAGGAAACATAGTTTTAGTCATGTTGTTTTCCCATGGAAGTTATTGTCATTGTGCTTGAAATGATATGAATTAAAAATCATCCACATGCTGCACTCTCTGGGCTGGTGTTTCTCCTGACATAAGCAGCAGTAGCTCCATGAAATCCCAGTCTTCCACAAGTGAGTAATAAAGGCTTGCATGTAGAAGCTCACTGAAAGTGCCTAATACTCCTGGAAAAGCAGTGATGGCTGCTCCAATACCTTTATCTAGTAGCTGTCTTTGCAGTTAGTATTGCTTTATTAATTAATCTCAGAATGATGGGTTGGAGACTGGTTTCTCTGCCTGCTTTATTAGGAGTAAGGAATTAATATGCAGCTAATTCCCATCCAGGTTAATCAGTGTGACCTTTAGCATGCTGTAGAATTAAAATGTTGTCCAGGGCTCAAAGTTTGTTTTCAGATAGCTGTTGCAGGGTGCCAGCTGTTGGATATTACTCCACACATCAGCTGAGATGTGAAATCACATCCTCAGTGGTTTCACTTTAGGTCAGATAAATGAGCTGAGCCAGCAAAGGAAGCTGGAGACAACACAGCTCCAATTGTTTAGCAGCAGAGTGGGTCATGGATGTGCAATCCCTGCTGCTACCTTTTGTGTGGCAGGAGTTATCTCTGATGCAGTGTGTTAAGAAGCAACATCTGGGGAAGACAGAGAAAGAAGAAAGCTCTTGCATCACAAAAATGCCATTGTTTCAGAGGGATATAATATCTGTGCTGTGCAGTCCCCTCACCGTTACATTTTAGTAAATGCTGGAATAACATGGGTTTACAATACTGAGAATATCTCGTTTTGGTACCTCAAATGGGTGACACTCATCACATTCCATCACAAAATTTGTTTTTCTCAAGGAGACACCAGAAGACTCCTAGTTTGTTTTGAAACCTCGTCAAAGTAAAATTATTCCAGTGGTAGGGATGATCATATGTGGAACTTCCACAAAATTTCCTCTGTGTGAGAACACATCACATATGTTTGCTATTATTTTTAATGACAGTCTTCCAGCTGCTTCTCATAGTAGTAAAAAAATCCACCCAGCTACTGTTTAAAGCACTTCCTAGTCTGTATGCTAAAATCTCCCTTCTTTCACTTTTGTGTCAATGCTTCAACCAGCTTCTGGGACTGAAAATAATTCCTGTCCCTTCAGGCATCTTCTAACCTTAAATTAGTATACAGACTAAGCAATTATGCAGAAAAAGGAAGGCACAGTGAATGCAGATTGGCAAAAAAGAGTAATTGTTGTTAAAATGAGCTTTTGCTTGCTAATGTTGTTAATGGGTTTTCGTTGGTTTTATTTGATGCCATTCCTACTTAGTGGTATGGAGTGAAGCCAGAAGTAGTGCTGCAGGTACAGATCACTGGTCTGTGAACTGGTGTTTTCATGGCCTTAGTTTCACTTTGTCCTTATACACTGCAGAAGAATGCTGGTTCTTTTCCAAGGTTCCAAGAGTTCAGCAAACCAAGGTGTCACTCTACAGCCAGCCCCCTGAAGTAAGAATATATGCCGAAAGTTTCAAGGTTATACTGTGAATTGAACTGTGTCATCATTTGGCAACTCTAGCTTCTTTAGCAACTAAAATCCTTATTTAGCAACTAAATCCTTTCATTTTTGTTTTTGCTCCTTTGTGCTGATTTTTTTTTTTACCTTCTATGAAATATTTTTATATCTCCTGACCTTTAAAGAAAAAAGTATCTCTGCTGTTCTGCAGAGCTAGGACAGTAGAGCTCCATAGTGGGATCATGATGCTGAGTGCTAGAAGGTGTGTTTGTGCCCAGAAACCAGAAGACAGGCTAATAAATGCACTTCTTCTTTGCCTTCCTGCACTAACCCAGTGATTGTATCATGTAATGCATGGGTTAGTGGTTTCAGAATTGTTTCCACATTCTTTGCTAAGCATGCATAGCTTGTGTGATGTAATCCTTCTCTTACTGAAATCTTAAAATATAATTTTGTTCAGATCTTACTCTTTAAATAGAGAGGGAACATGATTGTAAAGATATCAGAAACAGGAATATTCTATCCATACTGGAAATTGTACCTAGATATTGTCTTGTATCAAGGACTAATGAATTAATTGTTGCAAGCTTCTAAACATGTGGGTAAATGGTTAGGCCATTCTACAGCTTTGCTTTGCCAAGCTAGAAATGAAAAATATGTTCTTCCTGTAGTTTATCTTGCACAAAAGGTAGAATAAAAAAATACAGTGTCCTGTTCCTTCTGTCATCTTCCTCCTGCATTTTTGTGATGATGTTATTGAGCAGACACAGCCACCCATGCCTTGAACTAAAGGACAAGTTAGCATGGCTGCTTCTGTCTGCTGAGCTGACATTTGGATGTTGTGCTCACTTTTTATCTCTCTAACAATGCAAAAGGAAAGGTGCTATCTGACCTGAGCTGTTGGCTGTTACCAGTGAATCTCAGGTGAGATTAAAGCACAAACACATGGTGAGTAGATGGTGTATCATAATGCATGAAAAGGACCTGACTATTTATAAGGCGCCTTATTTTAGTAACAAAACCAGCATATTCATTAATTCTTCTGAATTTCTTTGGTTTCTTGATATGTCTTATGGTCCTGATGTCATGACAGAATATCTAGATGTTGGCAGGACACTGAGCACCCTTTGGAATTGGTTTTTGTAGAAGGCTGGTTGAAAACCTTTTTTTTCAGCATTGAAACAGAATAACAACCCTGAGAAGACCCCCCTGAAATATTTCACAGAGAGCTTTACTATATACAGAACAGTAACATATTGGAAATGATAAAGGAAAGAGAGTTACTGTACAAGAAAAGTAACAAGTTATACACTTAAGCGTATTTGTAGTAAAATATGTAATTCCTCTATAACAGTCAACAACAACACAACAGTGTTGCAGTAACTGTTAGGTATTGTACAAAACCTGATGCCACTATTATTTTCTTGGAAGTGATGCATTTTAGTTCTAATAAAGAGCAGCTCTTCGCTACGTGAGATCAACATTTGTGTTCAAGGTGAAAGTGATCCAAGGATCTTATCTGATTTGTGCATGTAGCTGGTCTAAATCCTGGCAGAGCCTGCACACAGTCTCCTGTCTCTCATTTTAATCTTTTCAATCCTATTTCATATAATAGGAATTGTTTCTTAGCCTACTCAGAAGAATGTATCTTTTTTCTCCTAGGTCAAAGAGTCTTCCAGTGTGTGTAATGGAAGAGTTAGCACTTCAATCAGGAAAAGAAGATACTGCAGTCAATAAGATGCACTAAACAGATAAAAGCAATTCCTCTGGAAAAATAGTGATGCCATGTAATGCAATATGATTTTAATCAAAATACAGAATTCCTGTGGGGTTTAAAAAAGTATATACTATAAATTAAAAAAAAAAATCAAAACAATTGTGAAAATTTCTTGTTCAAAATAACAAAAACAAATGCCAAAGTGTTGATGCTCCTTTGATAGTTTTAACTGCTGTGTTGTTCTGCACGCTGTATAATCAATGGTAAGAGCCCCTGACCTTTTTCACTTTGTCTAAGACAGACCTGTTAGCATTTTTACCCCCTTTAAACTGCTGTGGTATATTGTCTAAAATTTTACTGAGAGCAGTGTTATCCAGAAAAAGTTGCCTTAACAAGCCCCTTTAGGAATGTGTTCATCATGTCACAAAATGCTGCATTAGTTAATTATCTCTTCCTAGCACTACAGCAGACCTTCAAATTAATAGCTACTGCAGACTATAGGCAAACAGTAGGTGCCTGACTTAATTAACTCTGACTGCGTGTGATGTGATTTGTATCTTGGTGTTGTTTGTGCTAAAAATGGGCACTGTTTTTCCTAGGGCATATGGCTGTGTTTCTCCAAAGGACTGGGATACTGCAGCTTGAGGAGCAAGATTACTTCATTGTTATTTGATGATTTAGTTATCATTATGGTCTGCAGATCAGAAGATCTGCAAACACTGAGGCAAGGGAATGGAGTAATGCCAAATTAATTGCACTATTGTTTTGATGAAGAACTCCTATAAGTAATATATAAATAAAGAAAGAAACAAGCTATTAATGAAATACTAGAACAGATTTGCTGTATGCTCTAAATAAAAACAGTCTGTGTGATGACATGGGTGATCTGAAGACCCCACTGCATTCAAAGAAGAGATTACTTATTTTTTTTTATTTTACGGGTAAATTCTAACCCCAAGGACTGTTGCCTCCCTGCACCACCATGGTCATACACAATTCCTCTCAGCTGCTCAGGTTAGAAAATTCAGTCACCCTGTCACTGGAATGGTTATACGTCTTTTTGTTCTAATTCTGGTGAAGTATTTACTTCACAGAACTTCTGGGGACACCATGTGTGCAGTTGAACATTATCAAAAAATGGTCTTCTTCCCAGGAGTCCTTGTGGATAGAGACATTTTGTCTTTGCTGGGGGGATCACATAAAATAATGATGCTGTTTCCTTGTGAAGGTACAAAGTGATTGTGAAGAGTGTTTATAAAAACCCTGTCTGGATACAGGTGGCACCCTCCAGCTGTCACCTCTCTGTCCCATTGCACAGGAGATATTCCAGCATAGCAACACATATTTCAGTTTTGTATAATTTATTTTTTTAAATGGAGATTTTTTTTTTCAAAATACCTAATTGCTATTTTTCCATCCTTTTTCATCATGGTGAAGACTTCAACATTTTACGACATAGAATGCAACATGAAAAGTACACACAAAAATAGTATTTTTCTTTAACTCTGCTACAGAATGTGCAGTAAATTCCACATCATAAACAGAATATAATACAATATATTATAAATAATAACTATCAAACAATTAACCAATAGTTAATGCTTAGAGTCACCCCATGTTTGAATACCTGAAGAATATTAATATTTATTTGGGTTGTTTTCCTGGGGTTTGAAGGGAGGCAGTAAACTTCTCTTATGGTTGCTAACTGTACCTTTCTATTTTGAGTCCTTACGGTTTTTGCAGAGTACCAAATGTTCCTATTTCCTATGGGAAGGGTTTCCAAATGAGCCTTTGGCAATATTTCCCTACAAAGTGGGACCACTGGGGGAATAAACTGGGTTTGCCTCTCAAATCTCCATGGGGCTTATAAGGCAAAATGACTTTAGCAGGGAAAGTAGGTTAAAGCAAGGACAGACAGCCTCCTCAATCAACAGAGCTGAAAATAAGCATAAACACCCACCTGATCCAGTGCATTCAAGACTCAGTAGTCCTAAAAAAGACCACAGGTCAAAAAGCATCAAGTGACTTAGAGGTCAAAAAGATGTTCCTTAACTGTTTTAACTGTTTTAATCCTTAACTGATTAAACTGGGCTTACTGTATAGAAGCAAATTTTAAGAATCTCATTTGATATAATCTTAATCTTTGAATGTAGTCTGGTGGTTTGTATATGAACACTTCCTGAAAACCTGCCAGTGTATTTTAGTAAGGATTAGAAGGTTTGGGATTTTGTTGTGGCTTTTTTTTCAAGCATTGGACCGTAGGTAAATTGTTTGTATAAGAATTATTAGGAAAAATAGTGTCTTCTTAATTATTTTTAGCATTTCTTCTTTCATACACAGATTCTCTAGGAATTAAAATGGTTTCCTATTTTTTTCTATACCTAATTGAGTAGCTTTCACTGTTTTCTACCTTGTGAGTTCTCAGCACAATGTGGATTTTTTTCCCACCTCCTACCTATAGCACTAATGAACTGCTACTTCTGGAAATCCTTTTGTAAGTTCCCTAATATGTTGCAACACTGCTTCTCAGCTCCAGTTATGAATTACCTTGAATGTAGAGATTAGTTTTGACTCTGAGGAGTTTTTATAGTACCAATGTTTACTAACCGTAGTTCTGTCACTTATGTGCCATTCTCAGTAGTATCACTGTGTATCATTGAGGGGAATTAAATTTGACAAAAGAAGCATCTCATTCTTCTTAGCTTTTTTCCCTTCTTTTTGTAATGAAACAGTGCCCCCAAGAGCTTTTTTTTCCAGGAAGGGGCAGTTTAAGAAAATTAGGTCAACCATCCATCAGTATATTAATCTCCAAAAATAAAAATTCTGCCCAGCATTGCAGCCAGAGGTGTTGGTTTGAAGAACGATTTAAAGACAGTTTATTTAGGTTTTCTTATTTTATGCCTAATAATAGAACTTTAACTAAATTACTGGATTCCTCTAATGGTTCCAGTTTGGAGAGCTCTGCCTGCAGAGGGTATCTTTGCTGCAGCCTCCTTCCTGAAGAAAGGAAGGAGGCTGCATCACTTCTCAGCAAAGGTCTTTATGGCGGGGCTGCTTTTGTCCTTTGCTGGTTACATCAGGACAGCTGGCAGTGCTCCAGGAGGCAGCAGGAAGCATTTTTGTTTAGAAGATAGAGAGCATGAAGTGAACAAGAACAAAGAGAGAGTAAACAAGGGATAACTTTAGTTACAGAAGAGTCATAAAAATGCAAATACCAAGCCTATTAGGTATTGCTAAAATACATTAAATATACACAAAAAAAAAAAAAATCAAGAATAGCCTCTAACACTCAGCAAGGCAGATTTTTATAACCTGAAGTGATTACATTTTTCAATGTTTTTTAAGTGTCAAGAATCATCAGTACTTTTTCTGACCCTGAGAAACATCTACTACAAACAGAATCTTGGGTAGTTTGCTGTCTTTCTCTCAATCCCATTGCATGGGATTGCCAAAAGTTGAAACTCATTAATGAAATTTTAAAAAATCACACATAAGCAAGTAATTGCTTTAAATAACTTTCAATAACCTGTCACTGGAACAGCTCAGGACTTCATGTACAACAGAAGCAGAAAGTTTAAATAGTAGGCATGGTCTCCCCAAAAAATATATTATCTGCTAATATCTCTCTTCAGCAGAGTGATCTCACTTTCTCAGGAATATCTCTACAGACCATTTTCAGCCAGGTCCTAGGCCCCTGAGAGATTCAGGGGTGGAAGTCAGCACTTTGAGCTCTACCTGGATGATGTGCAGAGCTTTTCAGACTGGTGAGTGTGAAAGGCTTGTGATGTGATGAGTCCTGTGCCAGAGCAGCAATGCAGTAACAAGGTGATGCTGGTCAGATCAAGTGTGCAGCCAGCCAGATGGGGTTATTTCTGACTTGCACAGATTTGCCTGAATGGAGATGAGTATGAGAAAGAGGAAGTGCTATAGGACACCCATAGAAGAAATAAATCATAGCATTCCTAGGTACTCCCATGTTCCAAAGAATAAAAGTGTGCTCTCAGTTGTGGGAGAGCACCAGAATGAAGCTTAACTCTGTGACATGTGCCTCTTTTCTCTCCGTAGGAGATGTCTACATCCTGCAGCTTCCCACAGCTTCGTTACATACTCACTAAATATTTTTACACGGACATTATGAACTCATTTTGGGTCACAGAGTGTGTCCATTCTTTAGCTCACTGAGTTTAGAAACTTAATTATTCCTCCTTATATTAGAATTGTAACTAATTAGGAACTAATTACTACAAAGAAAAGAAATGTGCTATAATTTATCTCTCAAATGCATCCATGTACAAATAGTTTAAAGGCTATGCTGGCCTCTCAAATAAATGTAGATAAAGATCTACTCTCTTAATAACTACTTTATGGATCTTCATAGCTTTGACTCCATGAATCTAGTTTTTCCAGTCTGTTAGCATCACAGCACGTACTTTAGGGATGGGAGAATAAACCATCCTATGGGAAAATTAAAAAAATTAGTTTTTAGGTGCATTGTGATAGTTGCAGACACTTTGGGGTGAGTCCCTTGTGTTTGTGCTTAATAGAAACATGGAGAAGTTGTGGTACATCTAATTAGCATGGCCTTTCACTAGACATTCAGGGCATTATTTGCAATTCAGTGGATTTGTTTTGTTCTGATTAATAATCTGCCAATTTCTGTGCTTTAGGAGATATTTCACGATCTAACATTTATAAATATAAAAATAACTTGGGACATTAATTTTCTAGCGTTCAAAATTCACCATTTGCCTTAAATCTGGCAATAAGTTTGCTCTTTCTAGCTTTAACCCAGACAAATATGAACCTCGAATAGGTGTTTGAGTGAGTATAACATTTCTCTGTACAGAAAATAATGCTGCTCTTGAAATTTCTTCCTCTCACCAATTTTAGTCAGTCTTTCCCAACCTGAGTTGCCAATACCAAAATGTGATCCCACACAGGAAATCACTGCTGGCTCAGCAATGATCTGCAAGCACGTGTGTAACCTTACTCCTGCTTGAAACTCCAGGATTCCAGCTTTGCATTTGTTAATTACTTGGATTTGGGGCAGAGGGTGGAGAGGAAGAAGTCGCCTTTTTTTTAGGAATATTTGTAACTGATTTCCCCATCTATAGAAGTAATTCCTACTTAAAAATTAGAAGTAATTTCAATTGCAAAAACAGACACTGAATTTTCCCTTTCTTGATTTGATTTATATGTGGCAGCAAACTCACCAAAGACAAAATGCTGTGGAAGAGAAGGTCAGAATGGGTGGTTTTACAAGTGGGGTGGAGTCAGTTTTACAAAAGTGGGAGAAAGGTGACCTCTGCTCAGAAGCCTCCCTGCTCATTAGCAGGTGGATGTGGTTTAAACATTCACTGTGGTGCAAAGAAGGAATCAAATTAGATGTTGTGTGAGGCTGTCATTGCTGTGTGTTTCTCTGTATAGTTCCAGCTTAAAGCACGTTGTTCCTTTCATAGCAGCCCCTCAGATTACTGCCTCTCCTTTCCACATCAAAGTGCTGCCAGCACTTTTATAGTATAAAAAGAACACAGACATAACTTTACAATACATTCTCTTCAAACAGCTTTGACTTGTACAGTTGCAACATTTCTTTTTATTCTGGGTTTTGCAAAGAAAGATGAGCTAAAATGAGTAGCATCTTAAAGCTGAACAAAAACAGGGAATGAAATATCTATTTAAAATTGGACTAAAGCACCCCTGCAGGGATGGTGAGGATTTTAGGAAGTCAATTCTTCTCAAGTGCCATCTGAATTATACTTCAGTCAGCTAGTAAGAACCACTGGGAGTGTGGAAAATGTCCATTCTTGAAAAGTTTGAATTATCTCTTTTTATTTACTAGCTAAAAAAACTTGGTGCCTTAAAAAGTCTTCAGTAAAATATACAATAACGTCAGATCCCACTCTCCACCTCAAAGGCTCAGCCTCAGCTAGTAGCCAGCAGCTAAGATCACTGTCTTGGCCTTACTGCTCTATGAGAAAGTAAAATAATATAATAATGAATACAGGAAAAGAGAGTGTGAAAGGCAGCAGAAGGGCAGAGCTTCATAGAACTGGCTTTAACTTTGTGGGTCTTTCTTTAGACCCACTCTGCCAATAAATTTGTTTTCTTCTTAATGATGATGCAGCTATGCATATAGAATGTGTAGATGTTTCCTGTTGTATTTCCTTGCCATGTCTGTCATTTGCCAGCCTCTGTAGAAGAGGTTGTCCCAGAAGTGAGTAATGGCAGGACAGAGAACAGAAATGAGAAAAGCTGACAACCTGTGAAAGGGAGGGCAGCCTGTGTGTTTGCAGCAGATGAGCAATTCCATGTGCTTCATCCACCCATCTCCTGTTTCAGGCATTCTCACTAGCTAGGCCTGGAGTTATCCAAGACAGGACTTTGTCTCTTTTTCCTGGTGGAAGTCTAAAAGTGTTGGATCTCACAGTCTTTGGTGCTGAACTGGGTTACTTCAGTCAGTCTTTCCAAAACAAATTATAGACTTAGGTTTTCTGGTATTCTTCCTGCTATTTCTACATGGGCAAGTAATAACCTAACAAGCTCTGGAGCTTCATTGGATGTGCTGTACCATTGTCAGGAAGACTCAGGGATCTCTTCCTTGCCATTGCAGTTGAAGGCAATGCAACACAGGAGAAACTCTGGGCAGGATGAACCTAGCTATGGCCACAGAAAGGATAAGCCTGTGTCAGCACGTGGGACCACATTTTTCTTTCATATAGGAGCTCTAAAGTTTTGGGTTTATCCCAAATTAGAAAGAATTCAGGGAGTTTTTTTCAACAGAAAATAGAACTACAGCTGAATGAATAATTACCAAAGCCCTGTATTTTATTTTCAAGGTTATAATACGATATTCAAAGAACTGTTTCATAGACTGAAAAAGCAAAGCATTGCTATGAAATACGGTAAGAACATTCACATGAAAGCATAAAGTTCAATGAGAGAAAGAGAAAAGTATTTGGATAATTTTTTTTTTTTTTACTTTTTAGGAAAAAAAAATCTTGAAATCACAAAAATGAAAGTTTAGATCTTATATACAAGGTTTGTGAGATCCATCTCTACCCTAGTACCGTTCAACTTTGCCTCAGAATCACACATTTACACTCAAAACTACTTCATGCTTCTACTTTGCTTTTGCTCCCTTATCTTATTAGCATATGACACAGCACTGTGTCCTTGGCTCTTCATGAATGCAAAAGGACAAATACTTTGCAATAATGGTCCATGTTACAGAGAGGTCACAAACCGATCTTGGTTACATCGGTGTAAATCTGGAGAAACTCGGCTGAGCTCAATAGACTTACTCAGGCCTGAAATCAATTATTGCTCTGGTGTGAGTGAGATGGAGCTGCGCTCCTCGGCGCAGTTCTGGCATTGAGATGCAAATGGCATCGGCGGGGAAGAGGGAGCGCTGCCCGGCATGGCAGCGGCAGCCGGGCCCGGAGCGCTGGCACCGCTCGTGCGGGACGGGCGCGGAACAAAGGCGGGGCGGGCCCGGCCGGGGCGGCCCGGGGAGCGACACGGCCGGCGGGCAGCCGCCGAGAGGCTCGGGGCAAGGGGGGATTGTTATGCAGCCATGCAAGAATAGAAACAAAATGCAGCTTAAATACGCCTCCCCCGAGCCAGCCCCCGCGATTATGCTTCCAACGACCGCAGTGGTAGCTGTGGTGGCCGTATTTCCATTGCGGTCTCTGGCATCTGTGGGCGCTGGCACCGAAGCAGAGCCCAGTGGGATGCCTGGAAGGCAGTGGTGTGCCAGGTTAGTGATGGGCTGCATCAGTTTAGACAAAATGATGCTTCCTGACACCCTCCCTCTGGGAGCCACCCTGTAGGAACAGGCTGCAAACACCACGAAGTCCCTTTCCATCTCCTTCCTGTCTTACCTCCTACACCAACAACCAAGCAATTAAAAACACGTAGTCTTACATTGTACCAGTTTAAAAATTACACTTCCCACCTGATGCGTTGCCTTACATAATTTTTTACAGAGAATTTAACCCGAAGTGGCACATGTCTCGTATCAGTGGCTGAGTCTCAGTTGTTTTCACAGAGGAACCCCTGTAGTACACTGGGAAGTTTTGGGGGTAGGGATCTGCACTCTTGAAACCCCTTCCCCAGGGAGCCTGTTCTCCATCTTGCATTAGCTTTAATAAAAGACAGAGGGGATTAAGAGTTTTGTTTCTTTTGCCATGCCAGTATTTTCCCATATAGTGATTAGGAGTCTATATAAGAAAAAACAACGCTACAATAGACCTTTTAAATCCTGTGTCATATTTACCCATTAGTGATTTTTTTCCCTCTGGTAGCACGTGTAAATAATTGTGAAAAAAAAAAAATACTGAATAGGCAGCTAATTCTGTAAGCAAAGGATAACATCAAATTTAACACGGAAATTATTTCTCCATTTCTTTTGTTTAGTTTTTTTATTATAATTATTTAGTGCTGTTTACCTTTCTCCACTTGTTATGCTCAAATTGACAAGTCTGGGAAAAGTAGTAAATGCATAAAAACTTTGATAAACCCCTTGATCTATGACAAGCAGAGAATAAAGCCTTATTTGAAAGGGATAAATAGTAAGGAATTACTTGATTTTTTAGAATTCTGCTTTTTTAAAAAAATTCAGGAATACAAAGTATTAACTCAGTTTTGCAGTAAGTTTGAAGTAGCTGAGTTTAGTCTTTGAAAATGGGAGAATTCCATCGTAGACAGAAGATTTGGCACTTTATTTTGAAAGATAGTTCTAAAAGGGAAAATCTCTTGCTTCCCACTTTACTTTCTACTGCAAAGTCCATGTGACTTTCCAAGCTGTTGTTGTACCTACATATAAATACTCTGCTACTAAACCTGAGGGTGGCCATTTTCTTCATCCACACCACTTTTAGGCAACCTGGAACGTGTATCTCTGCTTTGAGCACTAGCTGTGTAAAAATATCCATTGTAAATGCAAAACAGTAAGCTTCCAACTCTTTTATTATCACCTCTTCATTAAGCTCTTATAGGTAAAAGATTTAATATGGAAAGAAGATACCAAAATAAAGTCAGTGTTTCAGGTGCATCCTATTGTGATAAGAGTTATGTATGTTTACTGAACACAGACCTCAGAGCTGACAAGAATCAGGATAGCAATGATCCATCCCAAAGTCCATGAAACATCCAGAGCGGTCCCTGGGCACAGGCTGAGGAGGGCAGGGATTTGCCATTCTCCTTGGCTAAAGCCCCAGACATAAGAAGATGTCATATTAGAGCCTCTCAGTGCTGAAAGGTGACTGGGGCTTATAGGTCAAAACAAAGGAATCTTCTTCACATCAGTATTACAGAAGGAAATTCCATGAATTAGTTAAAAAAGCATTCTGAGGGCACTGAAGAGAGACAGAAAGTGTTCTATTTCTGGTTATGGGCTGCATGTGGCTGGGTCATGGCCGTGCCTGCTGTAGATGTTGTCGTGCTGGGGGCCATGTGCTTTTAAGTTTCTCAGGAATTAATAAAGTCATGATTCTGCTTCCCCTGACCTCCCCCACAGGCCAGCCAAATTATGGGGTGTGCTGCTCTGGTGTGCTCTCACAGGCGATACTTTGAAAATCTAAATTAATCTCCTTTGCACAGGGAACATAATAATTCTACTGACAAGTATCAAGGCAGACTCTGCACAGCAGGTTTGACATGCAGAAATCCTGGCTGAGCCTGGTGATCTGGCAGGGCTGTGTAGGAGGCAGACAAGTAGAATTCCAGTTTTATGTATGGGCACTAAGGGGTTTTGAGGTATTGTGTTCTATCTAACTCCTGTCTGCAGAGCTTTAATCCATCAATCACTTTCCAGATCTATAGTATTTATTTTCTTTTGTTAGCCACAAATCTGAGGTGGCCCTGATACCTGTCAGCCAGAACAGTATTTCCATTTATTGATATCATTCAATACACTGAGTGCATTGACCATACACAGAATTAAGTGATAGGCTGATTTTTATTTATCTGAGGGGGACTGTAGTGGTCAGAAGTAAGGACAGAGTTTAGGGCCTTATCCCTCCTGGGCTTCTGAGTGTCCTGAATTTCTGTAGACTTCAGTGAGGAGCAGGGGACAAAAGCTCCTTATGGAATGGTGTCTTTGGGAATGAGTGTTGTGACAGCCAGCAAAGCTAAGCTGGCAGTGGGGGCAGCTTCTGTGCTCACTCTGCATCTGATATTACTCAAATGGCTTTACTCAGAGTATTGCAGAGTGCTGTGTGTTGCAATGGAAGGTCACTGCTGTTGCCAAATTCTGCACCTCTGCTTACTGAAATAAAAACCATAACAGAACATATATATAAAAATTCCCTTTGTTACTATGGTGATTTGTCTTAAAAGATACTACAATAAACACAATCAATAATATTTACTTCATGTAAAAACAAACAAACCCCATGACCTGGTTCCCTTGAAATATTAGGCAATTCTGACTGGAACAGGAACTATCTGCTAAGAACAGTGGGTTGTTAGGGTAAAGCTGGAGGGTGTGTATTTTATAGAAATGAAACTAATGAATTAAGAAAAGCCAACACTGATTTGATAAGTTCGCATTACTTAAATTAGTTGCTATGAGAAATCACTGAAAAAAAAGGCTTTTATAATTTTTTTTTTTTAATTGGGCTATGCTGAGACTATGGTGTTAAAAGTGTGCATGTATGAGAGAACTGAATTGTAGAATCTTTAAGGTTGACCTTCTTTTGACAACTTAGCTTTGGCATAGCTTCTGCTTTTAAATGAGAGCACTCAGTTTGTGGTGCTGGCTTAAGCTCACTGTATGGCTGGTGAGCTTCAGCAGGTTTAGCACTTCTGTGCTCTAGACATAGCATTTGTATGTTTTTTTCCTCCCCAAAGAAGTAAATTATTTATACAGCATCAACCTTTTTTAACCTAGCTTCTGACAGGCTGGGATTTTTCCAATCTCAGTTGAAACTGTCTAAATAATTTATCAAGTATTCTTTCAGTGCACAATGAATTCTGAAACCTAAGAAATGTTAAATGAGATTCTCTGCCCTTACAGTATGAGTGGGTTACTGAGGTTAAGCTAGTATTTTCTTTGAACTTTTCTCAGTCCCTGCTTTCTCCCATTGCACAGTCTCCTTTTTCTTTCCTACTGTCTATTAATTTTCATGACATTTTCTATTTATCAGACTATTCCTTTGTGTTTCTCTTTCTCTTGCTACCTCTTCCCTTGCTGATGTCTTTCTATACCTCTTCTTCATTACAGTAAGACAGCTTTCCTTTAAGATGGTCCTCCAGAGAGAGGAACCATTGATTTCTATCCCCAAGCTGTACAGGCAATCCTGGATCTTTTCAGCACAGCCTCAAATTCAGCTGAACCTTCTCCCATGCCCATTAAGAAAATGGTGACAAATCACAGAGTCACAGAATGGTTTGGAAAGGATCTTTACAGGTCCTGTGGTCCAGACTCCATGGACAGGGACACACAGGTTGCTTAGAGCCCCATTCTGCCTGACCTTGAATGTCCCCAGGGATGGGGTATCTGCCTCCTCTCTGGGGCGCCTGTCCCAGTGCTCTGTCACCCTCACCATAAAAAATTTCTTCCTTGTGTCCAGTCTGAATCTAACCTCTTTCAGTCTAAAATCATTACCCCTTGTCTATTGCTACAGGCCCTGCTACTTAAGAGTCTTAAAAAGTCTTGAGGTCTTTGGTAGAGAAGGAAGAGGTTTGCACAGAACTTGGATCCACAGACAACACATAAGCCTGAAAAGCCGTATTTCCAGGTCAGATATCTCACACACACAAACTCCAATCCCTTTCTATCTGGTCAAAACTTCCTCAAAGATTGCCTTTTTAATAAAACTTCAGTAATTATCTTTTGAAGAATCAGTTAAGAAGTTTTTAAAAACACAAAAAGACACCTCCATGAAAACTTTGAGCTGTTCCAAATTTTACAGCAGGTATTTTAATCCTTTTAAAGTTTAGTCAGTGGTTCAGGTTACTTCCAATTTTCTTTTCAGGAAGAAAAAAACCAATGAAGTAGCACCTCATAGGGATTTTTATTTAGACTCAGCAATTCAGTATTGTATCCCTTATAAATTAAAGATAAAATGAACTATGCTTCAAGACGTCTTAAGTAGCATCACACTGCTGAAAACCATAGAAGTCTGGACTGGCTGCTGAATTTCTGTAACTCTGCTGTATTGTAACTCTTTAAAATGAACTTTATTCCTTTAAGGAAGCTATTTAGTTTTAAGGTTTAAAGCAAAGCTGACTTTGGAGAAGCTGACCTGCCTGAGTCCCTGTGTCCGACAAGAAATAGTGTCCAGGCATGATTTTGTCTAAACACTGACCAAATTATTTTTCTGAAGGTTTCCTCATGCAATACTATGTTCCATCTCTTGTTATTAAAAATAGATTTGTTACATCCTAGCTTTTGAGTTATTATTTCACTATATATTTTAAAAAGATCAGTCAAGAATAAAGCTTTGATTTTCATTTGAGGAGCAACAGTTCTTCCACTGTATGGCTACTATAATATTCATAAAGTACTCAAAAATATATGTGTAAAGATTTTTTATGAGATATGCAAGTTTTATGGTATCTGGTATATTTATATTGATACCTGTTTGTCGATAATAATTTTTCAAAAGTCTACAAAAATTTAATTTTACTCCAATACTCTAGTTTGCCTTTTATTTTTTATAACAATATAAAGTTTAATCATGAAGAAAGCTTTGTTTATCACTTCATAGCTATCTCTGCTGTATTATTTTCCTTTTTACGAAACAGTCAAGTATATTTGGAGCTGAAGAAACAGGGAAGGGATGTTCCATAATCCCGACTTCCCACTAGATGACGCTCTAAGTACAAAAACACAAACTTCAGCATTTTCGTAAATTTATGTGTGAGTTGCTGAAGCACATTACGTGTTCATTAATTTACTGCTCTTATGTGCTTCGAAAGGCTGATGATATGGAGGCACAGCGGCCTGTGAAAAATTGGAAAAATATTGGTTCTTCTTTTCAGAATTCTGGCAATGGGTATTTCCCCTGGAATGTCTACGGCCATAGCAGCTCATAATTCAACTTCAGTATTAATTGTTTTGGTCACTTGTGCTACAACACACTTGCTAACAGCATTTTTTTTTTCTTATGTGCTTGAAGTTTACCCTAGTGTGGTTAAATGCCAAAATTTACTATGCTTCACTCCCATAAGGTGCAGTAATTTGAATAACTACCTAGGTATTAAAATACACCATGTATTACATAGATACCATTATGGAGAAGCATGCACATGCACACACATTTATCAACTAGAATTAGCAGATAAATGCTATTAAATAACTGTGTATTCAGCTGACACCTCCCTCAGAGACATCTTTACATAAAAGAAAGTGACATAAAGGAATCACTGTCATGTCAATTCTTTCCTTGTAAAGTGTATTCCATCTGCAGTGTTTCTTTATAAAAGATGTAAGACAAAGTTATGAAACTACATGGGAAAAACTGAGCTGCTGGAGTGCCAATTATGTATAATTACACCTCACTGCTGTAATTGTTTATGTTTTGTATCATCTATTCTAAAAAAAAAGAAGACATTTCAATCTTTCTGATTTAAAATGGTCAAAATGCTTATCATCAAAACACATTATGCAACAGAAAAAAGGAAAAACAACCTAGGAAAATATCAAGCAGAAAGGTTGCTATTCTAAGAAAATAGTGCTGGGATTAAAAATATTTTGTGATTTTAACCTATAGCTCCCTTTGAGTGCCTTACCAGCAACAGAATGTGTTGTTCAAGTTATGTGGAAAAACTCTGGGATTTAAGAGAAGTGGGCACACAACACAATTACAGTGACAACTTGTTTGAAGATGCCTTGTATTTGCATCAGTGGCAAGCCTACTGCTAAAAATTCTTCCAAATCCTACAACAGTAAGTTTGGAATGTCCACAAAATTAGAAGATGGGCGTTTGCAGCAGAACATTGTTGTGCAGGATTATTAATTGTTACTTTTACATTCATTGGTTGATAATGCTACGAAGCTTCATGTGTATATTTCTCTCAGTCTGTGAATGTTGGTATTTTAGGTACCATGGCAATGACAGCTTTAATGGGAGCAGACGTGGCCACCCTGCTGTGAGAGGCTGGTGAATCACACGATTTTAATCTTTCATGTATTGACTTTCTAACTCTTTAAAATACATTCAGCTGCAGACATAAAAGATACTGAACCTCTGTTTAATAAACAATTTAACAAGATTCTGAACTTCATTAATAAATTAAAGAATATATTTACTCATATGGAAGCCTGACCTGAATGTCTAGATTTCTTCTTTGCTTCTGTGTTTGCATGTTAACAATCCCTTAATCTTCTGGTTTGAGATAACTTTTATTAGGATTGTCGCTAATGACAAGCTCTGAGGATTTACATCTTCAGGAGATTTTTCTTCTGTGTTTTCCAACCAGTGACATGCTATTTTCTATATCAATTTTTATGAAAATTCAATTTTTAATGAAAAAAAAAATCCTTGTTGTTTGATGAATTGATACTTAGGGTACTTAGGAAATGAAGTATCAATACTCGCTTATTTCCTGAAAAGCTCCAGGAAGATTAAAAGACAAGAAGTTTAAGCAAATATTATGTTCTGTTTACACCCGGACTCTGCCCAAGTAATGGAGACTTGTGTCAACATATGACTCCAGTGGCTGAAATGGTTTCAAGGCACAAGGGAAGGGCTCTCATGAATCAAAGAGCAGTGTTTCTCATCACAAGAAATAAAATAAATCATGACCTGTTCTTTCTCATTACTACAAATAATAAGATATTTTAATTATAATACTTGATTTAATTTTTTTTATAGTTCTAAAGCCTTTTGGTCTCATATTTTCAAGATTTCCAGAACAACCATGATAGATATTTTTTAGATACAAGAATTAATCCACACTTCTAGTTCTCCTAGCTACACTGGCAGACCCCTTCCAGTGTGTCAGCAGAAGAATGCTGTCTGGGCTTGTGTCGGTGAGGAATGTGGTTCAGCCCGGGCAGGCAGGGATGCCCTGCGGTGTGCGGCTGGTGCCTGGGCTGTGTGCGGGTCCCGGGCAGCCGGGCTGGTGCCGCACGGGCCGGCCCCGAGAGCCCTGCGCCGGGGGAGCCGCGCTGCCCGCCCCGGGAAACCTTTGAGCCCGCAGCGACAAACAGCTCCGGCTGTGCTTAAACCTGACCTCCTGCCCCAAGGGGAAAATGTGCCTTTTGTCCCGGGGTTTGTTACAGCTTCCCCGCAGCGCAAGGGACTCTCTGGCGCTGCGGAGCCTGCCTGGCAACACCCACGGCAAAGTCCAGCACACGTTCTTCCACAGGGAGAATGGGTGCGTTTACACCTGCGTGCCTTGCAGCTTTCTGTGGCTCTCAGACTTCCCAGCCCTAGCAAAAGCTTCATCTCTTAACTTCTATTTCTGTCTCGCCCAGCATGGGAACAACGCATTTTATTTCCAGCCTGGATCTGTCAGGTACTGGCTGTGTAGGTCTCAGGGGCTGTCCCTGTTTGAGTGACGAGAAAGTGCAGCCAAATTACAGTGAAGAGGTTGCAAATCAGAGCAAAAGAAAGAAATTAGGAGGAGTATGGCCCAGGGGATGCCAAAATCAGCATCTCCTGTACTCTTTTAGAATATATTTTGAGAAAAGTCCATTTCAAACTCTGGTTGAGGCAAAAACCTGAGAGGATTCCTCATTGTGTCTCACTTGTTTGAATGTAAAACATTCTCAGACTGATGTAGGATTGCTTCCCCCACATATGAAAAAAAAGGAGAGTGAAAAGTGTCACCTGTGACACTGAGTGAAGTCCACACAGAGGCAGGCTCCCAGGCACTGTGCATGGGAGAGGGGGTAGAGAAGGTTCAGCAAAGAGTACAGTGTCTTTTGGTCAGTCAGTAGCTCTGGGATCTGAGTTCTGAAGAGAACAGGGAGGAGAGAAAGGACAGCAAATAGAGCATTATCCCAGCTGTAAAAAGATTTACTGAGAGCACCTTCTGAACTAAGGTGAACAATAATTTTCTACATGTCTGCACAGCTCTTACTCACTCTGCTCATAGGGTATTGTTAAGGATCGAAATAAAATATTTGAAGTTGAATTGAGCAGACAGACATTATTTTAAACAGGCATACAACCAGTATAAAGAATATATTCTTTGCAAAAAAATGAATGAAAATATGCAAAACTAAGATTCTAACTAATTTTTTAAAATCCATTTGAATGAGTCCCCCATCCTTCCACAGGAGAAGGCAGAGAAAGGGAGAAGTGTTTGAAAGTCAAAATACTACTTTGCACATCTCTAATGTTTTTCATTCTAGGATCTCTAGTGCTTTACAAGCTTAATGTGATTAACTTTATGCTCACTAAGCAGTTCTGCCCATAAAAATAGGTAGGTCTTTACAGGATTAGGGCCTCAAATGGTCCTTAAAGTGGTGAGCAGTGAATATCACTGCTTTAACAGACAGAGCTGTATAAATAACAGATACTGTGCTTTGCCTAAAGATCTGTCAAAATGAAAATTGTATGGGATTAACATGAAACAAAACAAAACAGTGCTCAAATTTGCAGCAAGCTGCAAGGAAATGGAAAGCAGAAAGAAAGGGGAAAAAAAACCCATAATGAAATATTTCCTTTGATTAAAATATGAACCATTTCTTCCTTAAAGCTCTTAAAATGTCATTCTTCAGAATGAGAATTATTTAAAATTACCAGTTAGACATGAAATAATAATTTGCAGTATGTCAAACTGAAATGTCTTCTTTTCTTTGTACACAGTGTGACAATTGTCACATCATAAAAAGTGTCCTTTGGTGGGGAATGTTTTGTGGTGTCTGTGCCAGGGCGGGTCAGGCAGAGCTTTTGGTACACAGCTGTCAGTGGCAGCGTTCCCTTGGTTTGGAGGGGTTTCAGGGGTGGCTGCACCTGCCTTGCTGCCTGTCCCAGGGGTGGTCCCTTAGGGCACAGCCAGTGCCAGGGATGGTCCCTTCGGGCACAGCCAGTGCCAGGGGTGGCACCCTTAGGGCAGGACCCAGCCAGTCCGAGGCACACCCCATTTTTGCAGCACTGAGGCCCCAGGTGGGCAGCCACAGAGGCCTGAAGGGGTCTGATTCCTTAATGCCACAGCCCCATTTTCCCCTTGTGCCCCAGCTGACCCATCCCATTTCCCTCAGGTATCCCTCTGCCATTTCTGTCTCCTCTCACATCTCTTGGTACACACTTTGTGCATGCAGATCGCACAGAAAATAACTCATTTTTTTTCCCTGATTGTTTCTTCTCCTTGTGTTAACTGGGGAAAGATCTCATACTCTGAAAGCCCTGCTCATAATTTTCTAATAAAAGCCACATAGAGGATAAGCAATAGCAGAACAGGAAAGGGCTGAGGCAAGACTGCAGCTCTCAGAGACTTCAGAAGTGTTTTGATGGCCATGAACAGAAAATTGGGTTCTGAGAAAATCTGAAAAGTTTCCTGAATTCCACTGCTAGGTCAAGGGAAGAACAGATGACAAAAATGTTTCTTTGCTGAAGTCATACAAAATATATATTAAAAAAAAATTAAAATTATTTAAAATTTAATGTGAAATTATGTGTCCACCAAGTGAGTGTTAAGACTTGGACTGGATATAATTTACTGCTAAACAAAATCCTGTTTAATTAATAAATACCCTACTCAAAAATGAGTTGAAGAATGTTGCTTTTCAAATTATATGCAGTATCACTAAAACATTATTTTATTTTTACTTTATCTCAACCACTTTATTAACAACATATATAATGTGCTACTGATGTCTTCTATATTTATCTTTGTAACAGCATGAATGATAGATTCTGTTTACTTTTGTAGGTGTAAGTATTTGCAGGACTGCAGAAAATGGCTGAATGAATTTGTACTCCATGGGAGCAGAGAGAATATGTGCTTCTTTTCCAAATAAGTCACACACAGTAATGGGATCAATTTTGAGTTGAAAAGAACAGCCTATTTTGTTGTTTCAAAATCCATGAATAGACACAGCAAGTGAGAATGAACTCAACTAATTTCACAAAACTGAAGGTCCCCAGCACAGGTTTTTGAGAAGATTTGCAAACAGATGCCTCTGGGAATTTTCGAGACAACTTACAGGTCACCTTGTATCCATCGATTCCTTTGGAAGCAGGAACCTGATTGTCAGTGCAGTTTTGAAAATCTCATTACACTTTTACTGCAGGTTTGGAGTCGTAATATGTTGCTTAGAGTGACAAGAAACAAGCTTCCATTCACTAAGTGCAGTTAATACAAATATAATGCTAATATATGTTTTAATAAATGGTGCTGTTGATACTTAAGGAAAAAAGGGATTACTAACAGCATATTTTCCAAATCTCAATTTGCACGTTTTCTGTGCTGTAATTGTACACTCAGCTTGGTACATATTAAAAACCAGCTTGTCTACTAAAACTGAAGACATAGTGAACTAATGTAAGTTAAGGTTTCTACAATAGAATTTGAATAAACATATGTTAAATTTTCTGCTTAAATAAACATATGAACAGTATGTAGTAAGAAACCTCCACCTGGAGTAAAGGCTATGTGCAATTGCAATTTTGAGTGATTATTCACACCATTAAGAGCAAACATTTTTAGAATAACAAGGGAAAGTGCAAATGCAAACCAAGATTAAAAGCAGTTATTCAAATCAAGATTCCATGATTCAGATCTGTAATGTATATCCCTTTGATTTACATGTTCATCCATTGTGCTTACAGTATTTTCCTCTAATGTAATTAAGCTCTTGAATTGGAGACCATATAGTTGTACTGAGCTGCAAAGACATCTTTCTAATCTCTCTGATTCCATTTTACTCATCTGTTAAGGGAGAATAAAAACTTTTGTCTTTTATGGGTGAAGGTACCATGCAAATGCAAATGATATTATACAGAATGGTAATTGAAATGGTAAAGGAGCAAAGGGTTTTGATAAAATGACAATTCAAGACACATGTAAGTGTCCCTGTGTGAATGTTGATTGAAATGAGGAAAGTTAAGAGTGAATTTTAAGTGCCCATAGAAAATTGCATTGACTGTTAAGAGTAAATTAAGAAGTGCACAGGCCAAGGGACAGAGCTGTCTCAGAAACGGATAAAGAAAGAACTGAAATATTCCTTTGAGGATTTGGGACAAAGGATCACTCAGTCCTCGATAACAGTGCAAAGCAGGTTGGGGAATAGGCTGTGGGGAACACGGGGATAGTGACACTTCAAAAGACTCAGGAACCTGAAAAAGTTGAAAATGCAGTTAGCGACAGATTTGGATCTGAAGAGGGAAAAAGCGATAGTGAGCACAGCTGGATATGATCTTTGATGTTGAATTACACAAGGTTTAAGAAGAATTAGGGCCTTTAGAAGATACTGTCATTGGAAATTCTAAGGGGTAATTCCAGGGCAGAGCAAAGGCCACATTTCCCCCTCTGCTCCACAGGCTGCAGCTGCTGCTGGCAGGTTGCTGTGGCAGGGGCCTGGCCGGCTGAGGCTGGCATACATCATCTTGCAGATGGTCACGGCTTCCTGGAGGCACTGCTCTGGGGGGTGGGAATGAAGGGAACCTCAGAGGTGGAGGAACCAGCAATGGCCTCTCAGGTGCACAGAAAGCAGCTCTGAGGCATTCCTGCCAAGCCTTGCACCCAGGCTGTGTGCCAGGCAGAGCCCTTGGGACACAAGTGTAGGGGTGAGTGCAGAGGGAAAGATGTGCAGGTGCTGATAACAGAGTGACAGGTGAGCTGCCAGCCCTCTGCCCAGGCTATGGAAACCATCCTCTTCTGTTCTCAGGGGCACTAGAGTTGTGGCAATAGTCTCTCAAATTTAACTAAAAATTGCCAAAAAGCAGTACATTGGTATGATGTTAGCAGAAGAAGAACCATGACAAGACGCCTGCAGAAAAGAAGGATGTCCCCTGGCCCCTCTCATATTAACTGGGGCATACACACTAACAGTGTAGGATTTATCAGAGCATAAAAGGTTCTGCTGAAAATGTTATAACATGACTTTTGCTTTTTAAGAAAACCTATTTATTTTCAAAATGGACATGGGAGCATGTAAATGGGGTGACAGAACACAATGGGGGGAATCTGACTGGCTAATGGACACACTCTCAAAAAAAAGGCAGAAAAGAAATAATTGCCAGCATTATCTGGCTAGTGTGAGAGCTGAGGAGGAAGGGTAGGACAATCTCACCTTCTTCTGGGAGGAGTTCTTAGGGTGAGGCTATTTACTCATGCAGGGTATGGAAAACTTGCTAAAAGTGAGGAGAATGGTGTTTCTGTGAAATGACAGATCTTTGGAGTGAGTAAGAATTTAATACCAAGCAGCCATGTATTGCTGCTGGCATCTAAAATCTCCCAGTTTGTTTGCTCCAGAATTTGCAGCCCAAAGTGGAACAACAACCAGGAGAAGAGAAGGGACCGTCCCTTTAAGTCCCGTCCCTCTGAGTCTCTCTTCAGTGTCTGCCTCAGACAGTCAAATCAACAATAATGAAGAGTTTCATGTCGAAGGACATTTTCTCTGATAGCCCAATCTATCATTTCCTCCTCTCCTCCATGCCTTCCCTTCCCGGCCTTTGAATTGGCACAACTATTCACTGAGTCTCACTGGTGAAGACAGCAGCTGAGAAAACACCAGTGCTAAAGTTTATACAGTGCCTAGTTTAAAAAAGGTCATCTCCTTTAAACAGAAAAACAAATAGATAAATACACATCAGACATTTTAATGGATTCCAACTGAGTAAACTCTAGAACACTGAGATATACTCTAAGATGAGGCTGTCTTCTCACTTTTCATCATTTTACTCTCTGCTCAACTGGTTGGCAGTTATCATACTGACAGTTTAATCCTAATTTCCAAATCAATGTCAACAACTATTTCTTTCTCTGGAAATGATACAGAAAGACCATAAATGACACAGAGTGTGATGCCAAACAAGCCCTTTCCTTTTGGCACACCAGGAGAAGAAAAAAAATCAAACAAATGCAAGAAAAGATATCCACAGCAATTTTTTCTTCTTGGAAAGAGCAAACCAAACACAATGCAATAAATATTTTCCCAGCTAGCATGGGCAGTTAAGGCCATCAGCAGATGTGACCAAATTATGTTTGATTCCTTTGCTTGAGTTACAGATACTTGTGCTTCTAAAATTTAAACTGGCAAACTGAAGAAATCCTACTATATCAATGCTTCTGTGCCTTTTCTGAACCAAAAAAAAAAGATCACTACATGAGAGACAAGGGGGACTGACTTTAATCTGAGGAAAAGCAGATATCTGGATCAGATGTAGACTCACTTTCTACATGTCCTTTGGGCACAAGGTTTTTGGTTGTGTAGGGCTGTACTGTGACCTTGACAAGAGCCCCAGTGTGTGAACGAGGTATCTCACTTTATGCTGCTGCTTAAAATGGAGCTTGAGAAGTAAAATTTCACCTTGTCACAACCCACTTCTTGCAGGCACCATAGTTTGTACTAACCTACCCCAGTGGAATGGATCCCTTTCAGCTTGGTGTTTTTCACCCTATCTTGCTGACTGATAGAGTAGAAAAAGTTCTTAATTCCAGCATCAGTCCTAGGGAGCTTATTAAAAATAAATGCTTATCAATGAAGGCTTGATTCAAAATGTTTCTGAAAAGAAATGCTCTCCAGTATTTACCTAGGAAACCTCTGTGAGCAACCTCTTCCCAGTTAGCTTGGGCTACCCTGTCCTGCATCCTAGTCCTGGGAAGTGCACAATAACCACAGCTCCCGCTGGAACAGGGCAATCCTGTTGCCTTCAATGTTTAACACGTCCTCAGCATCTCACAGGATGTGGTCTTCAAGCTCCAGTTCACAAGCACATGTGCTGAACTTAAGCATGTGAGTAGTCCTATTAATGCTGAAGTGCTTAAAGTTAACCATGTATGTAATTGCTTGCAGGGCTCTTTCCTTAATTAGCTACACTCATCCTTTAATCCTCCCCGTCTTTTAACCTCTGCACTGTTACATGCCTCAATTTCTTTAATCAGATAATGAACATTAGAGAAGTTGTTATTTACTGCTTCTGCTTCAGGACTTGAACTAGAAAAAGATGGACCCTTGGACTCTTTGTAGAGACTTATTATTAAACATGATAAAAATAAAATACATAGGCATAAAAAAAGATGTTTGTAGCTTTTGAAAAAATCTTAATTTTCCTGTTGTTAAGTGGTTTTTTACACTTCCTGAACTCATGTATTGATTTCTTGACAAGATTTTCCCTAACTTTAGAAACTGCACATTGAATGTCTGATAAACTTCCAAATTTCACTGAAGTTCTGTTGCACTTTCAAAGCAGCAAATCAAAACTGAAATGCAGTAATGCAGAGATGACAGAATGGACACATTAAAACCAAACCTCTTGCCAAAAAAACCCCACCAAACCAACAGCAACTCTCCCCAGCAGTTAAGTTTTAGAAACACAAAATAGAACAGGAAAGAAACCCGACAAAACACCTCTGGCAAAAGTAGTTTTGAAGAGAACATATTCCAATTACTATTTTTCTTTAAAAGTGTCTACTACTTGCACTTTGATATGCTGGATTCACTGCCTGGTTTCTGCCAATCTCTCCTTATCAATTTGGAGGATGCTAGGAGGGCAGGAAAGCACATTTGCAGTCATCAGGTTTCACTGCCTTTTCTACTCCCTTGACCTACATTTTTGTTTCCTAATCTTTAGATTTTCTCTTTTTCTTAGCATTAGCATTCCCTCGAATTTTTAATTATTCTCCCTGGTAACTCCCTGGAGCCCGTTGCTTGAACTTTCCCTGCCTGCTTTACCTCCAAGTAAAGACCACCTACACTATACTTTACTGGAGTCTAACCCCCTGTAGTTTACTTTACTTCATCTGTATGCTGCAAGCTGTCCCCTTTGGAGACTTGCCTTGGAGTTTGGCAACACTGGGAGTCTATTCTTTCTCAGATGATTTCCCTGTCAGGTTCACTGCTACTGACAGCACACATTTTGAATCCAGCCATGAAAATCTCTTTGTGATAATCTTCACCCAACACTGCATTATATGGTACTACATTTGCTACTGGGCTGGGAATTCTTCTCTGTTTGTAAATCTGCTTTTTTGACCATATTATTTTGAACACTCCATTTCATGCCTAGAACTGAAAAGTAAATAAAGTACCACAGCAAAGCATTTGATGCTCACCTAAAAAGGAGAATGCAAGCCTATCCAATTTTCCTACGGTACTGCTCACTTAATATAGCGAATAAGCCTGAGGTCCAATAGGATTCCTTCATAATGTACACTGAACTGTATCACTTTCTTCCTCAAGCCAGTTTGCCACTGAGCCAGATGTACTCTACCCATCTTCTCATTACTATGATCTATCTTCTCTCTGCTGATCAGAATTTAATCCTATTAAATCACAGGGCTTGCAGTAAATGCGTATCACACACACATGCATGCTTGCCACAGCAGATTACTATAACTGCCTTTATTTTTGGAACATGCACTCCAGGCTGCCCCAGGCTAATCCGTACAACAATCCTGCTGCATGGCTGCAGGAAGCTGGGAGTGGTACCAGGATTGCCCAGAGCTCACAGACCCCCCTGCTGTGTGATGCGGGATTGCCGGTTTTGGGGATGGGTGGCTGGGAGCACCTGTGGGGCTGCTTTGCACCTTGCACAGCTGCTCAGGGCTGGGCTGGCACCTGGCAGAAGTGAACACCTGAGCTCCATGGAGCCTTCTATATACCCTGGTCCTGTTCAGTTTTCTCAGTTTTATTGAGAGTTTTGGGCTATTTGCCCTAAACCAGTTATAGAACTATAAAGGTCCTGGCTAGAGGAGAAACGTTCCAAGCCATTTAGTAATTCGTAGCTGCCAATGTTTCCACTGGTTTGGGTCACTAGAGGGTGCAGATTAGCCTCTTCAGTCTTGGTCCGGCCATTTGTGTCATGACATGAAGACCCAGACAGCCTCCTGATTTACTGTAAGTGCTTCAGAGAGGAGGTGTGAATTGCTCATTTTGAGTCTGTTTGCATAATGTCCAGTTTTCCTTTTAAAGGCATGCACTGCCAGGGTGCTATATTATATAGAGTGAAGCATTTCATGCCTGTTCCTCCCAGATACTTGTCAATATAAATATTAACCAGAATAGCAACATGAAAATTTAGGTATGGCTTATTTAGCCTTTCCATAGTCTGAAAGCAGCACATTTAAATGACATCACTTATTTAAAAAAAAAAAAAAAAAAAAAAATATACAGCCCAAGGAGTTTTTTAGCCTGTAATTGATCTCTTCTCAGATAAGATGTACAGAGTTTTCAATAGATTGGTATTACATTCTCTGTGAGGCTTGCCAAATGATTACCCTCATTTTACTGCATCTAATAACAGAGTTTCATAATTTAATGGTCTCTAAATTTCTTAGGATTAAAGAAGTGGCAAAGAGATAACAGATTACATTTGAGTTAAAGTGCTAGTAACTTCTAGATATAGGAGCATAAATACCTGTGCCCTAAAAGGTATTTCCTAAGCTAGAAATACACAATAATTAATGTTTTTTCCATTTTATGAAAAACACGACTGCTGTGTCTGAATCTGTATTTTGTTTTATGTGGCAATAGTTTTAGGTCACATTTTCATCTGGCTATTGTAATGAGCCACTTGGACTTCCAAATATTCTTGCCAGGGAATACTGGTCTGGAAAATAATGAGGGTGAGAAAACCTTCCTTGTTCTCTGTGCAGCCTAGAGCCATAATGAGAGATAATGGTGATGAGCTATAAAACAGAAAGGTCCAGCAATGCTCTCCTGAAAGATAATCATCTAATCATCCCAGAAGCTGCACACACCAGCATCCTGAAACCCTTCACTGAATTAAAGCATCTGTCCAGAGCTTAATTAACAAAAAGTTATGTGTTTAAGTCTGCTTAGGAAAGTCAAGATCGTTCAATCAAGAGTGCACCTCTGAGTTCACATGGTTGTTTGTGGTCCTACTGAAGATCTAAGCTATTGCAACAGAGAAGCAGAGGGAGTGTTGGTAAACTTTGGCAGAAGGAAGCAGACATGGTTTTTGTACATTATATATGGCTGGAATCACTTCCTGGGCCACAGGCAGATAAATAAATGCTATTTAAATTAAAATATTTGACTGCCCACAGTCATCATTTTGTTATTTTACTTGTTAAAGAGCAATTTCTTTTATGAAATAGTCAGGAATTATGGTGTGAATTTAATTCTTGACAGTACTTGAATTTACCATGCTTCAGGAGTCAAAATGTCATAAAATGTTGTTAACAACCTGAAAATAATGCCCCATGCAGCTTATCCAATTTCCAGAAGTACATGTAACAGCGTAATTGTGGCAGTCTAGTCAGCATATGGATGCCAGTTTACCTATTTTTATTTTTAAGTCTGCCATTGCCACTGTGGGTAACAAGGTCTGTTCCACTGCAGAAGTGGACAGGCAACTAAGAATTCTGAAACAGGTCCAACAACCTGTTGGGAATCTGGGCTGCAGCAAGAGAAAGTCACTGATTCTTAGTCACACTCTGTCAGAAACTGGGAGATCTGGGTAGAGAAAGAGGATAGAGTAAAGATAGAGGTATAAAAACTTAGATAGTGAAGTAGTTTCCTTACTGTGACAGGAAACTGCTGGTGCAAAAGGGGAAAGTAGGAGCAGCAGCGTTTTCAACTTATCTGAAAGACACCTGATAAAGTTGATGTCTTTGACATGATGTTCTGAAGTGTTCTCAGGATCTAAATTAATAGACTGCATTAATTACAGAAATTTCACCTGCTATCCAACTGCATGTTTAAGAAATTCTAGTTCAAAATTTGATCTTTGCCTAACCTGTTAGATGACCTCAAATAATATCACTGTAAAAGATGAGTCCAGCACTGGAGGAAGGACCTTTGAGGAGAAGGGCAGACTCAGTGTAGAGCCAGGTCCTGGGCAGCAGGGAGAAGTCCCTGGTCCCAGGCAGGGCTGGCACACAGATGTGTGCTTGGCAGGACCAGGACCCACATGGCAGCTCAGCCTTTGGCCCACTGAGGGCAGTGAAAAGGGGCTAAGCTCTGATGAACCAGAGCTTGGCATCACCACGTGAGGTGTCCCTGCAAAGGTGACAGTGACAAAAGCTCTGTGAGGTGGC
The DNA here is from genome assembly GCA_013399225.1 of Rhipidura dahli. NCBI lineage: Eukaryota > Metazoa > Chordata > Aves > Passeriformes > Rhipiduridae > Rhipidura > Rhipidura dahli. The sequence continues at coordinate 1,175,625 of VXAC01004813.1, forward strand.
TCTGAATGGAGTCTGATGAATACAAAAGGGCCTTCCAGGTACAGCTAGGGAAAGGGCAGTGCTAGTAAGAGGCTGGATAAATTAACAAGCAAAGTGTTATGAATTTTCTCAGACAGTTCTCATCTCAAGAAATGAGGAGCCCCCCCTACTCTAGAGCTGCAGACAAAGTTGTGACTGGCATCATTCCTCTGCTGAGAGTTGGAAGAGTGTAAAACCCACCGAGTGCAGAACAGTGAAGGTCCAGCAGGGACATGCCCCAGGAGCTGCAACAGTGGCCTGCAAGTGGATCTGTTTTGAGGCCTGAAACTGTGCTTATGTGAGGATGCTGTGCAGAGAAGCTTTTGCTGGAAATGCAGAGTACACTTAAATGCCCTTGTGGACACCTCATAGTCAATATCTGAAAGAAAAGCACAATATGAGGCTGGACTAAATAAAATTCTGTTTTTCTTCAGCTTGGGATTCTGCACAGAGCCGTTGTTCTAGAATTGATTCCATCCTGAGTCAAACACAGCTTAGGATAGAGGCAGCTTAATCAAATCTTAGTTTGTTCTAGTTCAGTAGTCCATGCCCAGGAAAATAAACCAAACCACAAAGCAATAAAAAAAAACCCCTAATATCATGTACAGAGAGTATCATAAGATGAAAAGATTACAATCAAAATTCTTAGTCCAAGGTGGACAGTAAAGACAGAGTTTTTCACTCATTAATTAGGGGCATGCACTGCACTCTAATGCTAATTTTTAATCTATTCATGTACTGTATACTATCTGAAAAGTAAATATAATACTTTTCTTTCAAAGCTGCTTTTATACTCAAAGAGAGGTAATTTCCTTAAGGAAGATTTTTTTGGCATTTTGTCCCTGTTCCTTGCTATGGTGTAGATGATCACTGCATTTTTCTCTCTTAAAAAAAAAAAAAATTTATTCTTGTATTGTTCTTGCCCTTTTCTGAACATATGTCTCTGGGCCAGTGAAGAGATCCTTTACCCTCCACCAATTATTAGCATTTTGAGACAGGTTCAAGTGAGTGACCTAAGGATTAAAAGCCCTATAGCCTGCTACCAGCCTGCCAGGAGAGTTTGCCCTACAGATAAGTGTCACTTAGCAAAAAGTTCCTCTGCTTTGCCATCTTCTACATTTAATGCTTAAAAAGGAATTAATCCTAAAATAATTAATGCCCATTCATATTTTTATCATGTCTTTGTAGGCTTCTGTTCACTCTAGGTATGAATATAACAAAATTCATTCTTTTTTTATCCTTCATGGTTCAATCCCTGATAGTTCATACAACAATGGAAACTCTTCCAAGTGGCACCCATCTTTTTAATAATTCAAGATATTAAATAAATAAAATAAAGCATAAACCTGCTGCCTTACTTCCTTAAATTTCCTCCTCCCCCTCATACACATTTCATGTTAAAAGCCATAGCTTTTAACACTGTTTTCACCACAGAAAGGGAAGTTTCAACTTTGCTTTTCTAACTTACACTTTCCCTACAGGAGGAGACAACTTCCAGTTGCCATCACTATGTGTGTTACAGTAGTTTAAGCTAGGCATATTGCACAATAAAGTGCATGTATTTATACTGTGTGTGCTTTTAAACAATTATAACATTTAAATCCCTTCAAATGGAATGAAGTTCAGCAGAGTGTTTTTTGAATTGCAATTATTTGTACTTTTTATTGAATAAAAATCTGTACTTCCTGTATTTGTATAGTTTTATTTTCTTTAAATTTTTGATTTCAATTTTTCAATTGCTATATGAATTTCAGACCTGGGTGTTGAGCACAGCAAAGTTAGAAATTTGATTGTTACATCCACAGTGTTCTGTTACGGTGTCATAAAAGCGTTGTCTTTGCTCGCAATGTATCTACAAAGCATAGTTTGAAACAGAAAGCCACTTTCTGCTATTTTAGAGGCAGAAAACTGACCCCTGGGGACCAAACCCACACCCTCAAGACCTGCTTAAGGATCTCCATACCATCAAGCTGATTGCCATGTTGTGTGGGAGCTCTGAGCATGTGACCTGACAGAGTTTTCAGTGCCAGAGACAGAGTCTTTAGTGCAGAAACGATCATGAATATGAACATTTCATGCTCTAGGCACTAGGCATGAAAACATCTTGCCATTTCAATTTTTAATATCTATTTTGAATGTTGTTTTTCAATCAGCATATATTTGAATAATCAAACATATTTATTTTTATCAAGAGGGAGTCTGAAATGTGAGAATCCACTGTTCTGTACTTTTCCCCCAAGCAATCTGTGGAAAGGCAGGAGCTGTATTTCACAGATAACATGTCCATTAGCAGCTCACTCTGCTTCTTCTGACCAGTGGGATTATGTCACACACTGTTTTGATATCAGAACTGAAAGCAGCAGGTATCCCCTTTAATTCATTTTTCACTTGCTATTTCAGACCTGTTAGATTTGTTTCAATAATACATTTTGCAACAACAATTTTGATAACTGAAGAATGGTTATTAAAAAACCCCCAGACAAACAAACAACAATGTAGGCAGAAGTCAGACCTGGTGTGAACGGGGGTAGGGGGAAGGTTGCACAAATTCAGATTTCCTTGCATGCAACCTCTTCCAGCCTGAGGGTTGTCAGAGTGCACCCACTTACAGGAGAAGCATTTCTCAGCTACTGCACTGTGATGTGGATCATTTCAGTGGCATAAATGTGTTCAGTTGGTCAAAATTCTAACATGACCTTATCCCATGATATCCCAAGGTTTGAAGTTCTGAGTAAAGAAACAGAAGTCTGCCGATTTCTGTGGCAAACCACCCCTGTTAGTGATTGTTTTAGCCTCTTACATAAGACCATGCTAGGTTTTTTTCATGTGGCATTGAAGATAACAGCTCTTTTGGGGAGATGACAAAATGAAACATCCACAAAGAGGAGCAACCAGCACTGGCAGGAGCAGAAGCTCGTGTCTTTGGGACTGTTGCTGCTTTGGAGACCATAGGTCAGAGAAGAAAGGCCTTCTCATTGCCTTGTCTGTCCCTCCAGATACCATAAATAACTTCTAGTCTTAAACTGAAGCTGATTTTCTTGATAACCAGTTCACAGCATCATGGGTAAGAGTCATAGATAACAGCAAAGTGCTGTACCTTTAGCACTGACCCCAATTTGTATGGTCCCCAGGGCAATGGATGAATAAATCTCACTTTTTTATTGAATAAATCCTGACATACCATTTTTAGCTTTCAGACTTTGCTCTCTTTGAAGGGTTTTGCTTTGTCCAGCTATTTATATAATGTACACAATGAGATTCTGAGCTCCTGCTTGAAGACTTAGAGAAAACTTCTGGGTGTCTTGAGAAACCTACTTCTTGTTCCTGGAGCTACTCAACATCAAAATTAATGGAAACAAAAAATGAAGAAAAGGCCAGGGGAGGGAAAACAAAGGTATTTCAGAAAGGGACTATGTAGTGAAACAAGGTAATCCAGCATTAACAGCTTATATCTCAGGGGTGTTCCTGTGAGCAGCATTCTGGATGAACTTTCCAAGGACTACTTAATCTAAGACATGCCTGTAGTCTTTGAAGTAGGGATCAAACCTCTGTGTGCCTTTTGACCCCCCCACAAGAGCCCATCACCTGGCAGGAAGGGGAGTTATGGAGTCTCTTGTGTAACTTACACTCTCAGATGCATCTTCCCCTCTTATTCAACAGATTTGCCTTCTGGGCTGCTTTCAAGCCCACACAAAATTCCTCGGCGATGCAAAGATGAAGCCTGCAAAAGCTCTGCTCAAGTCTTGCCAGCAGCATGCCTGTGTCTCTGTGGATTTGCACCAAGCAGCATCATTAGTGCTCAGGCTGTGAGGTGCTGGGGCTGAGGACTCTGCCAGTGATGAGTTTTGTCAATTGGTGTGTGCAGCTACAGCCTTTGAATGAATCACGATGCAGTATCAGACTGCCATGTGGCACCACTGGCCTGCTGTGGCAGGCAAAACATTGGAGATCACGAAATGAATCAAATTGGAGTGAAAAAAGGCCTTGGCATATTTAAAGAGAAGAATGGTTTTACCCCTGCTGGAAGAGGAGACCAAAAAGAAAGGAAAAAAAAAAGATTGCTCAAGTGTGCACATATTATAAAGCTGTCATTTACAGGAATGAGGCAAACATAAACTCACTTGCTACTACTGACATAGTCTAATAACCTGCATTGCTTGATGCAGAATCTGCCCAGAGCTAATGACTTCAGGACTTGCTGACTCTGTATGGCTCAGTTCCCAGTGTCCTACTGAGCACATGAGGAAAATAGCCAGGTTTTGTACAAACACAAATGTTTGCTTGAGTTGAGCCCAGGACCAATAGAGTCTAACCATCATCTTGGGAAAGGAAGTTTTGTTGCCAAGTAAAAATTTAATCTGGAAGCTGAGAGTCAGTAAGAAATAGAGTTGTTTCCTCAGACAGTCCTCCTCTGCTATGAAAATCAAATCCGAGGTAAGAGGAGCAGATTGAAAAAAATTGTGCTATGATGATATCTAAATACCTCCTAAAAAAGATTTATGATTTTAGTCTAGTCCTGAAGGGAATTTTCAGAACTGCAGGACCACTGGCACTGATGTGGGGATTGCAGACAGCACAAATTAGGCTCTAAATAATGGATCAAAAAGAGGAGCCTCAAAAGCTACTTTTTATTGCTCTTTGGGGAATAGCACAGACTATTATGCTGCAGGTTGTGAAGCTCCAATAGAATTGTGCAATTTAAAGGAAAGAAGCCTCGAGGAAGATGGAAAAAGCTCAGTGGCAGTGGAGCTCCATCTCTGTGCAGAAGAGAAAGGTAGCACACAGGGCAGGGATGCTGGGGGCACTGCAAGTGGCCACATCCCAGTGCTCATCCCACTAGGCTGTGCTCAGCCCCCTGTCCCTCAGCTGTGTGCAGTGCAGTACAAACTTGCCATGCCTGGGTGATTCAGCTGCTCCCTGCCAATCTTACACCCTTAAAATGAAGCAAAGGTGTCCATGCAGCCTGGTGAAGAGGAGAAATCATGACTGATAGTATTCAGGCACATCCAGTGGGCTGCTGATACCATATTTCATCTGAGCATGTTTGTACCAGGAACCTTTTCTGTCCCTTGTGTCAAAAGGGGCAGGTGTCACTGGCATGGGGCAGCCTTCGTTAATCCAGCTTATATGAAATACAGGACAGACCTGTCCTCAGTTAAGGCTCTATAGCATGGTTATTTATGGCTCTTTGGGTTTTTTTCTAAGTGATCTTTTGTTGGAGAAAAAAAGCAAGAAATATACAAAATTAATTATGATCAGATGCAAATTAAATGAAACTCATATATAAATAAATACCACATAAAATATAAATTGAAATACGGAAGAGAACAGTAGATTATTTAATCTGAAACTTAAAGAGGCCAATAGCAGTGAATGCTTAGTTATCTCCATGCAAACCAAGAGCGTGCTTGCCAGACTTAATCTCTGGTGACCAGCTCTTTGCAGCTACATGCAAGATTCAGTAAGAAAACAGATGGTACACTGGAGCTTTGCTTCGTGAAGAATAATAGATGAGTAGATAGAGCCTCTCAATCTCAGAGTGGCACACGGTGATCAGAATCCTAATCACAACCACGCTGTGATAAAAGACTCTGGATGAAGAATGAATTAAGGTGGTTTGTTTGCTTTATCAATAAAAGTAATAGTGAGATATATTTCTTACAATTCTTTAGGCAGAAGACAACTTACAGGAGTGATACATACTGCTTATAAAGCAGCGGGGAGTGGCATAAATCACCCTGTCCATTTACTGCTTGTGCGTTTGTTGCCTCTGTGTTATCAGCAAGATTATTCCCTGCCTTCTGTAAAAATGGATAAGAATATATAAAAAATATGCAGACCAAAATTCTCCTTCTGGCATCACTTGTCCCCTTACTGTGAAGTCTGGCACAGGTTAGAAAACAAATCGTGTGCTTTATGTTGCACTGTTTTGTTATTATGATACATTATAGACTAATGCAGGATTCTGTCACGTAGAAGTATTTGAGCAAGATTTCCATATTTGAAAAATAATTTCATGTCAAGAAGGTAATAATAAGTGAAGTAACATCAATATAACTTGAATATTAGGACAGCCAAAAAGTAATGATATTGCAGCCTAAGGCATTAGAAGGAAATAGCTTAAATTATTCAGCAAGTAAACTGATGTCATGTGGTCAATGCACTGCCTGTTTCACATATCCCAATTAGAATTAATGTAATAATAAAGATTGATTATTAAGTAATAAACAGTGGCCAAACAAATTACTGTAAACATAAGTCAAATCTGCTAGGACAGCATATCTCTCTCTCCTTCCAGTTTGCAGAACAGCCCATGACACAAACCAGAACTGAACAAGCAATTTTTCATAAAGGTTTTCCGACTTCTTTGTTTGTCTTGGAAGTACAAATCAAGCTGTCTCTGAAGAAGTCACTGAAAAATTTGTGAACATTTTTTTCTCAGTGTATTACTGTCCAAGATGCAATAACAACAGAAAAAAAAAAGACTTCTTTGGGCTTGGGTACATGAGACTGCACCACAGAGCCTGTGCTGGTTGTAATGAAATGTGGTAAAGTAGGGAGGTCACATGTTTTTGTTTGTACTGCAGCACCAAATTAGTTTGATAAAACCAAACTCATTTTTGAACTTCTAGGTTTTTTACTGAAAGTAAAGAGTGATTTATGCTACAGAGATTTTAACACTGAATTGAATCCCCTCACAAATGTTGATTTAACCAGACAATCTGCAAGGCCTCACAGCTTTCATGCAATGCCATTCCTGCCTTGTCTTTTGGAGGGTGTCAGCTGGTACAAGGCTGAGTCACAACACAGTCAGTGGCAGAGAATCTGTCCTACCACCTTCCTTCAAAGTCACTGTAAGCAGAGCCTTTTCCTCCTCAGTGCAAACTGCTCTTCCCCACAGACACAAAACCAAAGCTGAATGTTGGATTCCACAGGCCAACACTGAAAGGATTTATTACCTAAAACAAAACCTTTCATCCCACAGCTTTCAGTCTGTGGGATGGGATTCAATCTTGTTTTATATGCAAACACTGACAGAAAACCTATAAACCACCTGTGTAAGCCCCTTCAAACCTTCATGTTTGTTTTCACCCCTTCTGAATGTGTAATTCCCATTAAACAGAATTTCTGGCATGGTGCTGTTGTTGACCTGTCCTCAAATGTTGCTCTTTTGTTGATTCATTTGGTGCAAGCCTTCAGCATGCATAAAGTTACAAGTCCATTGTTTTAAAGGGGTTTATCACTTAAGAAACAGCCAAGGAAGTGGAAACAGGAAGATTTCCCCCTTATGGTGGCCAGCACTGCTGTGACAAGGCAGGTCTGTCTTGCTCATGTGGATCAAAAGACATTGAAATACAGCTTATCTGGCAAAAACTTTTTCTTTTTTTTTTTCCCATTAATGTTTGGCATTGGATCACAAAAATAATTTAAAGCATTTAAGACCTATTACAAAACTAACAATGGAATATGTAATTGACTACAAGATAGATGTACACATGATGTTCACATACTTGAACACATGTTCAAGACTTATAGTAGAATAAAGAATACATTCCTCACTTTAGGATGTTAAAGGTGAAAAATTGGAGTTCTTTTTTTCCAGATTTACCTTACTGAAGATATCTGCCCACACTGTAAGTTGCTCTTAAGAAACACTTAATGGGATGGGAATCCCTTTGGTCTTTTCAACCAAAGCTTTCCTCCAAGGTTAACAGTGAACCTGTCCTCTCACAAGTCAAGGGTAAAGATGGTGAGCTTGAAAGACACTCCCTGATGTTTCTAAATGCACAAACAGCAAATAAAGAAATATGAGAGCCCTGCTTGATGCCCTGGATACTTCACATTTCCTGACCACTTTGCAGAGGACTTTACCGTGCTCCTGAGACACTTGTTCAAACAAACACACGTTGCTCTCACCAAACCTCTCCTGTCTGTCTCTTGGCATACTGTGCAGTTGTACCCTCCATCAGATTTATATGCAATATACTCCTAGATCTTGGGATAAACTAACAGGCATCTGAAAGAGACCCCAGATGAAATATTCATGAACTGTCATAACATTCATTACCATTTTATGATTCTCTTTACTTGGTTGAACAACAACGCTTTCTAGCACCCTATTAAATCAGCTAGCAAACTTTATAAATCACCAGCTAAACTACATGAATCTGTCACTCCTTAATGTACTGTCTGGGCTCCAAAAATACTTGAGTACATGGCAAAGTCATACTACTTATAGGACTCTGCTGTTGTTCTTCAACATTGATTTTTCTGGGCAAATTCTTACTGTGTTAGGAATTCACCATGTTTTTATGGTTGAGTTTGAGTTTACAAGACAGACATGAAAAAAAGCTAAAATGCAACAGATATTTACTTTTGAAAATAAGAAAATATATTTAGCTTATTTAGGGAAATAAAAAACCCAAACAAATTTGTATGAATTTGACAAATAAAATGAAAACTTTTTGCTGAGTTATAGTGAATAGAATGGGGCTGTGCAGATCCCAGCTAAAGCTCTGCAAGGCTCCTAACACTGGACTGAAAGGCTAACTCAGGCTGCTGGAAAATGATGTTAAATCCTAGTGAAGGAAAGTGGAAGTGACTGGAATTGCTGAGGACGCAGATGACCTAAAGAAGAATCAGACCTGTCCATTTCCATTAACATTGTCACCTCTCATTTGAGGGCCTTCTGGGCAGAGAGCTTGGCTGCCTCTACTGCACTTTTCCCACCTCTCTCTATGGGATAACAACAGCCCTCATACCAGCTTTTATCAATGATTTGCTGCCCAGCATCTGTGTGGTCCTTTCAACTGTTTTATTTATGGAACCAACACTGCACACCACATCATCTGCCTGCTTTCCTCCCAGTTTTGTTGGGTTTGCCAAGCCAGTTTCTCTCTGTGCTGCTTACTAAAATCCAGAATCTCTAAGTACTTAGCCACAACAAATTTTGAACTGTTCTCTGATGGCTGAGTTTGGTCACATCAGCCTAGTCAATAATGTAGCTGAGAAAAAACCCTCTAAGTTACTGAATAAACCACCCCCNACCAAAATAAAACTATCAACTAGCTCCTGAATTTATTTGCCATAATCATACCTGACACCTGCAATATTTTCAGCAGTATCTGTTCTGTTGGTAGCATTCTACAAGGTCAAAGTTGCAATAAATTTTGTGTGCTGAAATTGAACTTTTCTTCATCTGAGCATTTCCCCCTTTTCTACTATGCACTGGGTATTACTGATTCATGTGACTTTTGCCCCTGAAGGTACATGGAAGCCTAAGCACAATTTGAAGCTAATTCCTTTCCCATAAAGAGCTGGTAGATAAGCTAGATATTGTATACACACGAGGTTATCCTTCTGATGCTAGTCATCTATTCCTGTGCTGAAGTTAAGCACAGGAATCTGTCTAAGTCCTTTGTCAGGTTAGAGGAACAGAGCAAGTTCAGGGCCCCTGACATCTGCAGGAGGCACTTACAGACACAAAATAACCTTTGGATGAGGCCAAGACTACTTGTAACCATTACAAGAACATGTGACGTGTCTGTATATGTACCTATTAAAAAAATTAAGGGAAAAGCAGAAAATTTCAGACTGTAAAAATCTGGTAGATTTGCTTCAATTTATAGGAGCTTTTAACTGTTAGTGGAGAAATATTGTGGTAAGCAATATGAAGTATGATTTTGAATTTCAAGGTTGGAACAGAAAAAGCACCACAGAGAAAATTATTATTTTGGATACGTTAATGTACTAACTTTTTTGTTTAAAAATGTGAAATTAAATATTTTCATTAGCACCTCAATTTCTTTTTTTTTTTTTACTTCTTTCTTGCCTGTAACACATTGCCGATCAGAGATTTGCTTTAGAGCTGGTTCTGTACAATCTGTAAGAAACTCCAGACTTCATTTAATAAAAAGCAGCCAAGTCCAGTCTGGTATTGTAGTTTTGGCTTCACAGAGTGGGATGGCAACACTCTCATTATCTTAAATAGGGGCATATTTTATTTTTGGTGATTAAGTGCTATCACAAGGAATTCTAATATATTTCTTAATTTTTATGAACACTTCTCTATAGAGCACATTACCAAAAGATGAGCATGCAAGGGTGAAAGAACTTCCTCTGGCTTCTTTTGAAGAAGCCTTTAGTTTATATTGGAGGGGTAGTAAGTAACAAGAAACCTGTATCTACTGCAACTGCAGTCTAGATGTTCGGCTCTTTAAATTGGGAGGAGAATTTGCTTTGCAGATACCTTTCCAAATGTGGTTTATTGTACCTTAATGCAACAGAATTGAGTGTTGTTGAAGTTAGCAGAGCAATGTGGCCAAGAAAATATACTAAAAAGGCATCACAAAATGGAAGTAATTGGAAATTTTTCACTGGAATTTTTTTCCCAGGGAGAATCGCCTTTGATGAATCAATCATTTCTACAGAGGATAAGCCTTTTCCTCAAAAGATTTCAGGTTATGAACTCTTAATTTTTAAGACGTTTATCTCATAAAACAAACAAACAAACAAACACCAGCCCCCAGCCTCTTTTCTTTCATGAAACCTCTTTTTTCTGCTCCTTTTGCACTAACTTCAAACTTGGCAGTGCATTACACAAGTGGTACCCTCTGCAGGAGGGTGACCTGCAGAGGGAATATGCAGAAGGAATATGACAGAAGACAACAATTTTGTTGCACTTCCTGTGTAAGGAACATAGAACCCAACTTGAAAATTAGTGACTGAAGTTTATCGTTTTAACTGAACTTGAAGAGTACTTCTTTTCAGTTCAAGATATTTTTTGTGAACATTCCAACTTATTATCAAAGTTCTGGATATGACAGTTTTATAGACTGTCAAACCTTCCAACTGAGATGCTCCATTATGGGTCAAAAGTGGATTTGGTGTTAATTGTAACATCCCATAAGCTCCAGTTGAAATTTAATGCAATGATATCAAAATTCTGTGATGCACAATACAATATCTCATAATTATAGCAAAATTAATCTGGTTTCCAAATAACTGCCATTTTGACTTAGGCATTTGATTTCTTCATAACAATTTAATTTTGCTTCCTGAACTAATCACCACATTTACCAAGGAACTTCCTTTTCAGTTCTGGGTTGCAAAAAACCCCAAATGCAATGAACAACAATTTAAAGATTGGCTTAGGGGTTTCCATCAGACGTGGCAATGGTTTGGGAACTCCTTTTGTTAAGGATGGAACACCTCAGTGACAGTATCTCATACCAATTTGTTTTGTTAAAATGAAATATTTATATTCTTGATAGAGAAGATGAGATTTAGTTGCTCAGTTGTGTTTGTCTAGCAACATTTGAGATATCTTAGGGTAGCAGCGACCTCTCTGCAGGGCTGGCAATGGGATACAGTACACTGAAGACATCCAAATTGCTCTGAGGCAGCAGGCAAAGGCTAGACTGGACACCCCACTCCTCTGAAATGGCATTTGGTGTCTGCTTTTTGGGTATCTGAATTTTTTCTATAAAATATGTAACTTATATGATTAATCCCACCAGACACTGGCTAGCTGGGTGAACATTTTCTACTGAATTAGGAGAGAAGGAGCTATGAAATCCATGTTTTGCTTCTGAGAGACATATCTTGACAGAGACAGGTTACTTATGGACCTTGCCCAGATACCTACTAAGATAATATCATGCTTGCAAACTAATGAAAATAACCAGAGTGCCTTGCTTGGGTAAAATCCCAGGGGAAAAGCACATGAAACCCACAGGACTGCATACCATGTCTGAACTGTATTCCTTAAGCCTGCAAAGCTCCATCGAGGGAAATTCATCTGTCTGCTTAACCCTTAGGAGAAAAGAAGTGTTTTTCCCATCTGAATTTAGTTACCTAATTTACCAAGAAATCTGGTTTCCCCTGAGACCCTTTTCCTGTCAGTGGAGGCAGGTGCTCTGAATTCCCTTCGGAAAGAGCCCAAGCCAAGCTTTACTCAATTGCTCTCTGGAAAGCTTATGGCTGGGGCTGAGATCTCAAGGTCAGATAATCTAATATCATTCTTAAGGATCAAACAACAAAAACTTTAAGTTTTTTTTTTTTGACTACAAAGTCTGCTTTGGTTTCCTAGCTACTTTATTACCCACTGCACCTTTCATCTCCTATGAGAAAAGCTATTTCATAGAAGTGAGTGTTCTTTCACATGAGATCAGGGAGACTGCCTTACATCAGACTTCCACAGGAGCAGAACAAACCACAGCAGTTTGGACTCTGCTTTCAGTCATACCAGCTTGGAGTTGGAGTCACCAGTGGATATAATGAAATTAAACTACACATGTATTAGGATAATTTGCCTTAATTACAGTTCTCAGAGATAATCAGATGAAGATTTACTTGAAATATAGTAGTATAATCAATAGACAATGAGTAGAAAACAATTAGATAACCTTTTAGAATACTCTTGCTTTAAAAAAAACCAAACCAAGTCCCACCTACTCCCACACATCCCTTGAAACTTATTTAAGGAGTTGTGGATTTATGAAATTCTGGCTTAAGAATGTGATCAGTGGTTTTTTATATAGACACTCTAGAACTTAGAAATATGACAGACATGCATCACAGCTGTGTCTAGACGGAAAAGTGTGAGAGATATTTTCGCAAGAAGAAAATAATCAATTCTTCCTTGATCACTGTCTGAGAAAAAAAATATCACTTAATAAAATGAACTGTAAATGAAGAGCAGTAGATAATCTCCAGCTCTGGGCTTTGTCCAATTAGAAATTTGACTTACATGGGCAAGATGGAACAGCATAAGGCCAGTTGAATCTCATGAGACTTTTCTATTGCTCTTTTTGGGCATGGTCACAGATGAGCCTGAAATTTATACTCACAGTACTGGTTTCTACTGCTCGTTCTACCTGCTAGAATTTGGTAGTGCATAAAGGGGAGTTCTCCTGGCTCTAGGCACATCTTCCCTAACTTTTAGCATGGTCCAGGTAAAGGGAAACCTGGGAAAAGAGAGAAAGGAAGAAGGGAAGGCTGTAAAAAGAGGTGGCCTAAATCCAGACAGCATGTTCACAATGGCTTAATGAGAGTTTGTGATCACTTCAGTGCCAGCCATGAGTACAGTTAGACCTTCAGCAAGACTGAGACTCTGGCCCACAGTTTGATCTGCTTTTCTCAGCAAATCTCTGTTCAGACTCTCAGCACAGCCAATTTATAGCCTCATCTTCAGACACCTGAACACCTTCCAAACCAGCAACATCAGAGAACAACTTCCCTGAAACTTCCAAAAGGAAAGCTGCTAAAACGGGAATCAGGTTTATTCAAACACTGGGCTGGTAAATGAAAGGAGTGCCATTCTTTGATCACCACAGGTCATTACATTAATTGATACTCTTCAGAATCAACCTGGTCTGCACCAAAATCACTATATAATGGAAATATTATCATAGACTCAGAATAGCTCGGGTTGGAGGGGACCTTAAAGATCATCTAGTTCCAGCCCTCCTGCCATGGGCAGGGAGCCTTCCACTAGACCAGGTTGCTCAAAGATGCCCCATCTGACCCAGCCTTGAACACTTCCAGGGATGGGATGATGGGATTCCCTGGGCAAACTGTTCTGGTGCCTCACCCCCCTCATAGTGAAGAATTTCCTGCTCATATCTAATCTAAACCTACACTCTTTCAGGATGAAGTCACTATCCCTTGTCCTGTCCCTGCAGCCCCTTGTTAAAAGTCCCTTTATACACCATGATAGCTCTCCTGTAGGTTTCTTTAGAGACTGGAATGTGCTCTAAGGTTTTCCTGGAGCCTTCTCTTCCCCAGAAGGAGCAATTGTCAAGCTCTTTGTATCACAAAGTGATGCAAAATGATCTGTACACAAGTAAACATCAAGGGAATGGAAACATAACTCTCACTTTATTCTGGGTGACCAGACTTCACCCCTTAGCTTGGTGATTTTGGTAATTTTGAAAACTTGGGCAGTAATAAAGTCCTTGTACATTAACTGGCTGAAACTAGTCTCCAGATACATGCAGCAAAGGAGTTATTTGTCAGGAGATGAATCCCATGAGATGTTGAACATTCTGGATCCAACTCAACGGAATATTTAAGCATGTATTATTTCACTTCAAGCATAGAGAAAATCCTTTATTTAAAATATAATTCTCTCTACCTAAAAGAACTAAATTCTGTTTCCCTAAATTCACAAGCAATACAGCCAGTGAACAAAAGAACTCAAATGTTAAGTGAGGCAAGCCAAGCTATAAAGAGCAAACAGCAACAGTAAGACTATTTGCTCTGGAAAGCCTGTTCCCATTTAGCTTACAACCTCTCTGCTTTGCAACTGTCATCTTACATCCACGTTTTCTCTATCACAGAGAGTTAATTCCTAAAATACAGTACACAGCATTATTAATTTCCTGAACAGCTCTCCTCCTTGAATGGGGCAGATGTTCTTCAGTTCCATACTGGCTGTCACCTTCAATTATTGTGGAGCCAGCTGAATTCTCCCTACAATCATGGCTGTCACGCTAGCTGCCTTGGAGAGAGTGGGCCTGGTCTGTTAGATGACACACATATGCCTGCATTATTCCACACCTTCTTAAGGATCCAAAATAAGTTCTCCTGTAAAAAATCCTTTAAACCAAAACCTGTAGTTATTGCAGAGCAGTTGGTCTGGCTGAGCAAAGTTTTGGGATAAATAATGACCTGAGCACTTTGAAAATTTCAATGGGTGTTGAAGTCCTAATGGAAAGAATAGGCTTAAGTGTTACTCCTCATCATAAGAGCCCAAGGACACAGGATTTATGAGCCTAGGCACAGCAACATTTTAATGCCATTAGCTGAACTGAAGCAGGTTTTAGTTCTAGTGGCTGAGATTAAACTGGTGCATCACCACCTGTACCATTCCTGAGCTGGATATTGATTGTAAATTTGAAAAAGATATTTTTAGTGCTTTGTTCCGTTTTTCAGGTTAGTAAGATAATTCCTGTTTTGCAGACTGTTGGTGCCCCTCCTGCTGTTGTTTGCAAAAAAATTAATGAGCAATTAAAAAGAAAAAAAAAAAAAAGAACAAGAGAAAAAATCCACACCACAATGAGATATTGGCTTGTCCAACACAAAAATATCTGGCACCTGACTAGAATTACATAGATAATAGATACACTAGAATTAGAAAGCTTCAGGGCCTTGTGAATACAATGTCTATTTGGTGTCCAGCAGAGGACAGAAGGGTACAACATTCATGGGCATGTTTTAGTCTTTTCATAACCTAATGAATGTACCTGAGCCTGCTAAAGAGGTGAGGGGTTTTGGTTTGTTGTCTGGGGGTTTTCCCCATGAAATGCATTCCAGAATACATATTGGGTTTTATGCTTTTACCTCAAGTTGTTGAATGCTGTTCCGTGATTTTGGTTAAAATATTAAAAGAGACAGACTCCAATAATCTGTATTTAAAGAGTTGAATTAGATATGTTCTCAAAACTACATAATCTAGCAATAGCTTTTTCATTGCTTCCAGCCTATACAAGCACAAGTTTGTTCAGTTAGCTTCTGGCTATGATCCAGTCAAATAGTTAGATGCTTGAATGAGCTCAGAGAAATATTTTTACAGTGTGAAGAATTTTGATTCTTGGCTACAATATTTATCTTAAATTGCTTAGCCATGTGAAAGTATAATATCAGTAGCTAGCAGATATCCCATTGAAATTTCCCTTGCAATGTGCTTCAGCTCACCGGCTGTGACCCTCATGTAAGGTCATCCACACAGATGCTTAAATAAAAATATACACCATGATAACTCACAGTGTGCTCCAGTCATGCAGAAATGTGAGTGAACAGCTTATTGATTTTAGTGTCTGACATGACCTGCTCATAATTAGGAAATCAATAACCCGGGTTCTTCCTCTCTTTTCCACCACCCACCTTTCCCCCAAATTCCAAAAATATCTCTGCATTCAAACAGTGCTGATGTTGGATTCCCATCCCAATTCTGCAACACAAGCATTTCTATAACAGTTAAATAATTTCCCACATTTTACTTTGGTCCACAGATCTGGATGGTGGTTGCGGAAGGAATTTTTTGAGTGGTACAAAATAATATTCAAAAGAGATCTTAAAATATGGCAAGGAAATAGCAGATTCTGGCTAATAATAAATTCTACAACTACATTTGAAGAAAATACACAGCTGATAACACCAGCAAAAAGGTTGATGCCTCATCATTTGTCCCAGCTGGCAAAGCAGCTACAGAGGGCGATTTTCTCCCATTGTTACGCGTGGCAGGGAGGCCTCAGCCCTCTGCAAGGTGCCATCATTTGATTTTAGCACCCTAATGCCCAGCTGGCACTTCCCAGTAAGCTCCTCGCTGGGTGCTACTGGTCTTTCAGTAGATTTACAGACTGTTACAGGACTTGAAAACCTTGGAGGTTGTTGCTCAAGAGCAGAACAGGGCACGCAGACAAACAAGTGGAAGAGATCAAATACTTAAATAACACACTTATGTGGCATCTCAGAAAAGAGTCACTTATGGGGCACAGGAGGAATCTAATGATAACCAAAGTAGGCCATATGCAAACACTGTCATCCCAGCAAAAGCTTGAAAGGAGCTGTACAAATAGCAGTGAAGGAAGACAAATATGCACACTCAGAGCATGCATACCCCAGAGAACCCTTTCTGAATCACCTTATGAGAATATGATCTGCCAAGCTGGGGCAATCCAAATTCAGATGTAGCTACATTTCAGCTGAAAAGGCTGCCAAAGCCAAGCTACTGTGCCCTCCCAAACTGCCAGAAACACACTCAGAAAAAAATCATAGCGAGTACTTTTGTACTTGCCCAATTCTTTATACTGGCTAAGAAAGGAACAATGCACGATGTTGCATCATTTTCAGCAGGCTTAAAATGCAGAGGCAGCATGTAAAACCAGCAGGAATGATAATCAGGAGAGAATAATGCCTCAGGAAGCCCAAAGCAAGGACCAAAGTTTCAGCAAGTATTTGAAAATACACAATTTGCTTTCTTGCAGCTTCACACACTGAGGGTTTTGCATGCATATTAAGGTGCTGACAAAACAGCAATGTATTCCAAGACAAAGCACAAGCATAAGAACCCTCAAAGAGACATATTAGGAGTTATTCAGTGAATGTTGAAAAAAGAGGATGTCAAAAGGATTATTTTCAGTGTAAGCTTTTTAAAAATAAGCATACATTGTAATAAACAGCATTCTCAGAAAGAATTTAGTTCTAGTACAACAGGTGTAAAGGTTCCCCCTTCATTTAAGTGCTATTCCCTAGCCTGCAGTCTTTTAAACATTGTGTAAATTACCACACTGCTGTAAGAGGATACACATTTGCTTTCATGAAAAATGTCAACATATTAAACTTCAGCAGTGCATTGGTGCTGTTCGAGGCTTTTGTGATGAAAATCAGTGACTCCAGCAATTTTTTTTTTTTCATAGACTCAGTTGCATTCAGTGTCAGACTCCCCAAGACTCGAGCTTTTGGGATAGGTGTGGGTTTACATCTTAACTGGCTTTCAGCCTGCACTGCCTGGGCTGGGTTTTGGAGGGCTCTGGCACATGCCCAGGCAGTGATGCTCTCTCTCCCTCTCCAGGGGAAATTCCAAGGCTTAAACACACCATTTCCCAGAACTCTAAGGTTTATGTGCTGAGGGTTTGTAATTTAACACACAACATGCACACACTGCCCTTCACAAAGGTTTCCATGATTTTTCTCAGGACCTTAAATATTCTTGTGGAATCTGTGTTGTAAATTTGATCAATTCAGTGGTATAATTTAGCATATGAGGCTACCCACAGCATTTTTGAAGCACAGCTAGGGGGGAAATAGGTGAGTGGAAATGAGATTCATTTTGGGAACAGGAAAGGGATGTGAGAATTTAAAGTGGGGAAAAAAAGTGTAGAGAGTCATAGCTGCTCTCCTCTCAACCCAGACAAAACCCCAGAAAATATTCCCCCATTTTTTCCTTTGTATTTATCTTCAGAGTCCCCAGAGCAGTAGAGAATATTTCTCTTTTTTACCAGAGAGTCTCTTTACTTGCCCCAGATTTATTTCCTCTGATCTTCACTTCAGCAATACTGTGGCTGATCTTCATGATCCTACTGCAAAGAACCCCTTCCCTTCTCCTCCCCACATTTTCATATAGTTAAGAGAATTAACTTGATCTATCACAAATCATTAGCATTTAAAAACAAAAATAAATCTCTTTGTTTATGGATTTATCAGTTATGCTTACCTGCAAACCAACAGAAACATTTAGCTCCCTCTGCTTCTGCCTCTCAATGCTCTTCCACGACAACTGAAAAGACAAAGTTTATTTATTCTAGACTGGAAAACAGCTCTGCATCACAGCCTTACTATGAATGAGGCATTAAATGCTACAGCCATCTGATTAAATTGTATCGCAGAAACCTTAAACCATGCTAGATTCTAATAGCAGAACTAGGTTTGCTTCTTTCTTTTTTGAAATGAACCCTGAAAATACTCAATTTCTTACTTTTGTGGAGTAAAAAAACCCCTGCCATAGTCAAAACAAGTCCTAATCCGATTGCAGTAAACACTTCAAAGTACAGCATACCACACCACAGCCCATCCCTCCCATCCCAGCACCTCCTCACACTGATATTTCACTGAGGCTTTCCAGCAGGTGCAAACATTCTGTTTCAAAAGTGCTTCTCATCTCTCAGTGAAAACCATGCCTAGGCCAGATGCTGTGCTTGTCTTTTGCATTTATTTAATTGGTTGTCATTTAACATGAAACACATGATGACAAAAGCAAATCCACTCCCTCTACAATCATTTATTTTGAGACACAAATGCCCGTGCCTCATCCTGGCTGGTCCTAGAACAAGCAGAGACTAGAAAGAATTATTTGTTCCCAGGAATAAATTTTTAGGGAGGGTGTAAATTTGCATTCACTACCATTAATTAGATCAAGGTAATTAGCAGTTTACTCAGTTTTAAAAGGAAGCAAATGTTTAGTCTAAATAAATCCTGGTCTGTGTGTATGTGTGCCTAATAAACTGGAGATAATTCTGTGAGTGCATTTCATCAGGTAGAAGGCAAGTGAAGACTTATCACTAAGAGAATTAAACTCGAATAGAACAAAAGGGCATATCAGAAGTGCCAGGTGCTGTATTTCTCACTTTGAGGGTGTCTGTGTCTGTCTTTGCACTGTTTTAATGCACTTTCAAGCAAAGGATCACTGGCACTTGAGCTCCTACAGAAGCAGAGAATTTGGGACGAGTGCTTTCAAGGAGCAAAGTTTATCAAAGCTGAAACAAATTAGTATTTCTGTCAGCAGTAATGCCAACTTATGCATCCCCTGTGCCCTTCTTAACCCCATGCTCTTCTCTCTGGTGCTCTTGCCGCAGCTGCATGGTGAATGAAGTCAGGGCAGTGATCCTATTTAGGAAAACTCCTGAAAGACAGCAACTGCTATGGGCACTACTGTAGAGGAAGGGCTCGGAGAGAGTAGATACATTATAAATGTATTTTTTCCCTCTAAAGATAGGTCTGGGAGAGCCTTACCGTCAGGGAGGCTTCGTTCAGAGCCGCAGCCGGGCGCGGGCAGTGCGGGCTGCAGAGCGGCGGCCGCGCTCGGGGAGCCGGCACCGGGCACAGCTGCGCTCCCGCATCCCCTCCTCCTGCCTTTCCCAGCTGAATGGCAGCCACGGAGCACCGAAATGTCTGTCAACAGAAAGAGGGAATGTTTTTCCTCCCAGTTGCATAAGGAAGCAGTCAGACCTTGCTGTTGTTGTAATTTGTCTCCAGCTCAGCTGACTAAGATGTACAAGTCAGGAAACGAACACCTTTCTTATCAATTTTCCAGTCACTTTTTATAGGTGCTGTAAACTACACTGAAGCTATTCCTTCCCAGTTCACCGTGGCTGTCAGTCTGTAACAGATCTCAGTCCATTTATGTAGCCAATTTCAAATATTTGCTACAGAAAAATGTTACCTCGTAATATTTATTTTACACCTTGATGTAGCAGCAATAGATCAGACATTCCTACTACAGAATTATTAACAGTCCAGAGGATCCTTTAGTTGTTGCTGACACACAACAGTTGAATACTGCAGCAGTATCCCTGGAATGAAGTCTTTCATTAAAAGTTGCATTATATCAGACACTTGTTTCAATTTACATTGCCACTGATGGTCTCTCTTCAGTCTTTACAGAGAATTCCAATTAATGTCAAAGAGGAGTAACCACACACTAAATGAATGGAGAATGTATCCCTTAAAATTTAATGTGTAGACGAGATATTAGCTATCATTTTACTTAACTTTTATACTGGAACATTAACTATAATCTGCAGAATAAGGATTTTCCGAGTTCCCTCCCCCCAAAAGAAAGTGAGGCACTGCTGTTCATGCTAGTGTTGTCTTGCTGAGCTCAGAGATGGCACTGGAGCCTGTTGAGAAAATGATGCAGTGAATTCCCCAAACAACTTTAAAACAACTCTCAAAGCATCTCACACTAAATCCACACATGGGATTGAACCTCCAAAT
This sequence comes from Rhipidura dahli, assembly GCA_013399225.1. Classification (NCBI taxonomy): domain Eukaryota; kingdom Metazoa; phylum Chordata; class Aves; order Passeriformes; family Rhipiduridae; genus Rhipidura; species Rhipidura dahli. The sequence continues at coordinate 1,196,142 of VXAC01004813.1, forward strand.
TGAGATTAGCTGCCATGAAAGGTAATAGGATACAGCCTGAACCAACAAAATACTACACTAGTTAATGAACTAGTTTATTGGGAATTGAGGTGGAGGATTTGCTGTCTGTAAAGAAGGAGAAAGGCTGAGAAGAATAGTAGCAAGAATATTAGCAGGTCAGTAAAAATACTTCATAAAAGGTACAATTTTTTTTTTACTGAAATGGGATGAGCGTGAGAAAATAGATAACAGCACAAGTAATATATAAAAGAATAATACAGTACAGCAGGGAAAGATGTGCAATATGACTGAGACAGTTTACATGACACCTTTTCAGTTGATGACAAAAAAGGTCAAAACAACCCAAAAAGCACCACTTTCCTGGAACATACTGAACTAAGGCCAAGTATAAGGTGAAAGTCCTTCAAAGTTTCAGCTTCATATAACTGTTTATTGCATCTTAGCTGCTTTGCTCTCCCTCCATGGAAGGCTTTGGCACTTTTCTTATAGACTCAGTGAATGACTGTGCAAAAAGCTCAGCACTGAAAAAGGCAGCACCCAAGGCCATGCTCTCAACACGTACTCTGAGCAGTGTGAGCTGAATCAAAGCCTCAGTAAGCTGGCACAGGTACAAAAGGGCTGGGGATGAGATGCTGCAGGAAAAAAAGCAGCACTGAAAGGCAAAAAATCTGTTAAAGAAACATTGATTTATACCAGGAAGAAACCAAGCTAGAACACCTGCCACAGCCCTTATCTGGCTTGTTCTCTTATCTGCATTTGGTCTTTAAACAAAACTTGTGCCCCTCTCAAGAGTACTTCCAGTACAGAATCAGCAATAGTGGGATGAAGAGCAGCATCCAAGAGTTATTTTTAAATGCTTACTTGAACTCATCTAAATCTAGAACGCCTTGAGCATTTCATTTTTTTTTTCTGTGGTTTCCAAGTTAAAATGTTGTAAAAGCATAGGCAGTAGCCTTTAAAGACTGCATATGTAGGGAGAAAATACATTTTGGAGAAGACTGTGCTGGTTTCTAAAGTCCTTAAAAAAAGGTAACAAACCTTATCAGTATTGCTTTTAGGAGCTTCAGCCAGACTGGGGTGTTCAATGAAGTCCTGTCCTTGTAGGAAGGACTCACTGGCCACTCCAGTTTTCTTAGATTCAGCACTAGGACACAGTGACCCAGTCAGGGATTACTACAGCTAGAGGGAAAAAAGGGAGACAGAAAGAAAGACAGACAGAAAGAGACATAAAAGAAAAAAAATAGAAGGGTGTCTGCTAAAGATGAAAGGGTGTATTAGCCTTGGTATATGAACAGTCAGTATCCCATGACTGCAGGCATAACTTAAAAGCAAAAAACCCACAGAAAATACTTGGAAAATAAGAGGGGAAAAGAAGAATCAGGGAAACAATGGAGAGCCACAAAACTATTCCTGTGTGGCAGACCTGTCTCAACACCAGTAAGGTGCCCTTTCCAGAGCACGTGCTCCACCTCCTTCACATGGTCAGTCTGGTGTGAAGGGGCAGTGGACCTGTGTGTATCATAAAGAGAGCTCCATTAGCTACACCCATGGGAATCTTCTGAAGATGGATAGGACAAGAAGGGTATTGGCAGCCACAGAAACAGCAACCACAGTAAAAGGAAAAAAAAGAAAGTGTCAACATATCCCCATCCATAAATTCCAGCTGTACAAGGGAGCTTTCAGTAATGACAGGAATACTCCTGAAGTTTACACAAACCATGCTTCTCAAAATGAAAACAAAGAAAGTACTGTCATGGATTCCCAAAGGCATTGTGGGCTGATTACATAGAAGAACACTATGATTAATGACACAGAAGAAATGGATAATACATGGGAAATTTGTCAGAAATACAAGGTTTGCCAGAGGAAAGTGCCAATCATACCATCTCAGCTAGTCATGAGAGTCATTAGCCACAGTGAGAATGGATATCTTCTGGTCAAGGAAATTGTGAGCATAGGACCACTGACTGAATTGAAAGAACTGAGGTGAAATAATTTGTGTTAAAATGGAAGGATGCAAACCAAGTTTCCACAGAAAAACCATGCATTGCACCAAGCAGGAACTGCAAAAGGCACAGCAACCCCCAACTCAGCTGACAGCTAGGAGAAGGAGGGAGGACGGTTAGGGAGATAGATAAGCTGCAAGAGACCATGGAAGAAGAAACATCCATAATACTGCAAATGAAAACAAGTCTAAATCTTGTATTCTGATTGGATGCAGATTTAGAGAAAATGGGGCTACAGGAGCTGTTGCAGTCACGACTCAGCAGTCATAATCTACAAACTCTGGTCACATATAAAGGGAAAAAATAAAAAACACAGGCATCCTCCCAGAATATCCCAGAACACAAATGCACTCACAGAGAAGTTTACATGTGCAAACTCATTATGTTACCGACTGAGATTGAATGAACTCACTCTCAGTGCAAGATCCTTTCACGTTTGCAAGATCCAAAGAGAAGGGAAGTTAGGCAGCAAGTGCTGGCAGTCCCTGCTGCCTGTGCACTCAGCATGTGGACAGGGAGAACACCCTTTGATGACCTGAGTACTGGTAAGGATATCTGGAAGTTTGTCCACCCTGTAGCTTTTTATTTTTTAAAGGTTTATTTTGATAGTCTTGCTCCTCTAGAGTGTGCTCAATGGCCACAACAACGTGAAGCAGTTGCTAGCTGTTGGCATGCCACTGACACATTATATATCCTCATAAAACCTGGCAAAAAAAAAAAAGATGCAGAGAGAGGAGTCTAAAGCTTCTGCTTGGCTGGAGAACACAGAGAAAAGGTACTACGTGCTTTGAAAATACCGTGTCTGCATAGCCCTCATTGCCTCACATGGGGGCAACTTCAGTAGCAGAAATTCATCACTTGAGAGGGATGTAAGAATGCTTATTTTGTATTTAAAGAACAGGCACAGAAACTTATACATCTGAGAGAGAAAGGCACCTTCTGGAGCAGCCAGTCCTGGCACCCTGCAGGCACTGTGTGCCAGTGACATACACCTCCTGGAACAGGATCTTACTGCTCCACGCTGTGGGTTTGAAGAATGTGGGCCCAGCTCTCTCCTGGCTGGGTGTGAGCACCATGCACTGAGATCAATGCCATTGCACACATCTTGCAGAGCAAGAGTTGGTTGGTTTGTCTGTGATTTGAGAGCCCTTGTAAAAAACACTAGCAGCAAGTGAGAGCTCTCAGATATCCTCTGAAGACTAGCTAGGCTGTCTGCCAAGAGAACAGCACATTAGGCAGATACATCAATAATTTCCATCATCTATCCACCAAAGAAAGAGATTCCATTTACCTTAAAATGCATCATATGTGGATTTTACCGTGCTGAAAAGGGCAACACTTGTAGTATTCTGAACTATCATACTATAACAGGATTGGTTCCCCTTAGTGCTGCTCAGATGCAGCTGCTGCCTCGAGGAATTTATATTAATTCAGTGAATCCCATCCCTTCCTTGACAGGAATGGACTATTTTGCCATAAATTGGCTAAACTCCATGGCTATAACTGATCAAATGAGGTGTGCCCATACATAATGTTTAACCATAAAATTTAACTAAAGAAATAAAATTTGAACACTGGCCAATAACGTGGATGGGGAAGTGGCAGAGACAGTCTCAGCAGCAAACCCTGAGCGTGGGACAAGCGCTGCAGAATGTAAAATTAGGTGAGGCAGCTTCCAAGCTGGTGATTTCAATACCTCTTTTAGAAGGTTAGATTTAAACTGAATGCTGTTGAACATGTCATTTAAATGTTAAATGTCATTTGCTCTTTTCCTGTAAGTATTTCAAAGGCCTTGCCCAGCTATCTCAACTGAGAAACTGCCCAGCTATGTTCTGTGCTGCCTTTTAGTGCCTACTGGGCCATTTTGGCTAACACTGTATTTTCAGCTGACTGTGCTGCACTCTCTGAAGAAAGGCAAACGTTTCTCGCCTACATCTGAAAAACATTTTGATCGATACAGAAAAAGAAGCATTTCAGTTTGGTGTGCTGTTGTTTGCCTAGGATTGGAGTTTAAAAAAATTGAAAAAGAAAAAACCAAATCCCCCCTTCCAACTCTCCCTATGAAATTTCTAAGCATTTTTATGTCTAAATGCTGACTTAGATCACCTGGTAATTGGGTTTGCATTCCCCAGCCTGGTCCTGCTTTGTGAAAGCTGGAGTCTGGAGGGATCCCACCTCTGTGAATGGGGAGCAGAGAGCTGATGTTCCTACCCCAAACAGCTATTCTTGCTTCTTCAGCCACCACTTTTCCACACGACATTCTGTATCACATCTCCCTTACCTGTCTTTAAAGAGCACACAACCTTGACAGGTAAGTCACCTATATGGCAAGAGAGAACAAAGGAACTGTAATTCTGCCTACAGCTCCTCTTCCTACCACTGGCTCTCTCCTCCCCAGGCTCTTGGGGGCTTTCTTTAAATACTCCACTGGCAGGCCACTGCCTTTACCTCCCTGAGTCTGGGACTCCCAGTGAGGCTGGGCAATCAGCTTTGCTCCCTCAGGCTGTCTGTCTACTCAGACCTCCTGGCCAAATCTCAAAATAGCCCCAAATCCCTGCACAGTACTTGGGTAACAAAGGCTGCAGCCACTCGAGGAGCAAAAACAAAAAGGAAGAGATGAAGCAAGTCACAAAGTCACAACTTTGAAGAAGAAGGGGGAATTTATGAAAGCTTGTCCCCATCTCACCCATCATACTTTGCTGGGGTTTAACGTCCTGGGGGAAGCAGTGCAGCTACTAGAGCCAGCAGCACAACAAGTGTTTTCTCTCTGGGATATTTTGGGTCATTATATGATGCTAAAGACATATTTGTCCTTGGGAGGCTTAAAAGCAAACCTTTTAAAAAGCTGGCATGTGGGACTCAGGTAATGAATGATGTGAAAGAGCCAAACATTAGGTTCCAAGCACTGCAGTATGACTGAAATTTCACATGACCTAGAGGATAAAGTAAAATTCAGTAACGTGGCTTGAAACAGCAAAAAAGATTTCCTGATTTTACCAGTGCTGTCTGAGATCTGTTTGAAGCTGGCATTAAGCAAAGGATAATTTCCTAATATCACATTCTCTCTGAATGGCTCATTTGTTTACCAAAGCAAAATGAAATAGGATTTCAAAATAAGCTGCTTCTCCATTGACTGTGCCCTGCCAAGGTCTCACACACAGACACAGGTGGGTGATTTTTTATCCAACCAATAGCCAAAACCTCAGCTGCTGGCTTTCCCAGGAGGCTGGGCTGTCCTCTACAGCTTGTGAGACTGAGTGGAACTAGAGCAGGGAACAGTTGTCAGGGGCCAGGTGACAAAGGCTTGAGTGATCAAGATGAGAGAAAGGCTAAGGAGGCAGAGAAGTGTTTTCTCCTTTCTTGCCCTTGGCAAAGGATGAAATAAGACCTTGTTCTTGTGGGCTAAACAAAATGCAGAGGTAGCAGAAAATGTGTGCTCCAAAAATCACCCAACGAGACATAATATTTCTCTTAGTTTCAGAGGAAATAAGACAAATAAAAACTTCTGCTATCACCTAGAAATGTCTGTTCTTGTGGAAAAGATGTAACTGGGACCAGGCTTATGGCATTTGCTTGTACTACCCCATGGGAAACCCCTGCTTGGATACACTGGAGTTCTTTACAGCACCAACAATGTGGTGCTGCTCTCAGGGTGAAGGACAATGGTTCCTTCTGGAGAAGGACACATCATGTTCTTGCATTAGACTAAACATTCCATTTACTGCAGATGGATTTTAACAGAGTCCTGATGCCATCTCTAACCTGGGCACGCTGCCATGCTGCAAGTTCATTCCAGTGATGCACTGAGATGGCTTTCGTCCTCTTAGTCTCAAATCTCTTTGGAGACAGTCCAGGCAGGCTTCCCCTACTTTTTGACAGCTCTTGGCTTGCTTCTTCCAGGCTCAGCAATTCATTTCCAAATTTCCCACACTCCTGACATTGCTCCTCTTTGATTCAGCAATGCCCAAACCATGCAGAAAAAAAAAAAAAAAAAAAAA
>VXAC01004813.1:1202226-1247007 GCA_013399225.1 Rhipidura dahli
AAAAAAAAAAAAATCCAAGGAAGGAATCCAGGACCTTCTGCAGGCCTGGAGTCTGATCTCCAGATGCTGAACATGCACACCTTGCTTCATTTTTTCCCAGCCCCTCAGACGCCCTCTCAGGAGGAAGACTGAGGCGTTACCACATTTCCTCCTTTGCCTCCTGCTGGCAGTGGCTCGGGGAGGGCCTTTGCTGAGCATCACATCCAGCTCCTCAAAAGCAGATTTAGAGCAGAATTACACCCCACAACAGAAGCAATCAGAGGAAAGCCCAGAGAGCATCTCCTGAACATGGAACACTCCCCTCCTCAGGAGCAGGCCTTCGTGCCCTTCCCGACTGAAGTCAGCGACGTTTATTGTGTTACACAGATGGAGCAGAAGTTATGCAAATGCAGACAATTATTTCTGATGCTTTTAGATGCTGCTTAACAGTTCTAAATATTTGCCTGCTGTTGGTAATCGTCCAGGTTTGTGAATTACTCAGAAAACATTCAATTAGCAAGAAATTAATTTTGTTTTTAATTACCCATTCTTCTGTGATGATATGTAGTATAAGCATAGATCAAATGAACCAAAATGCAGAAGATTATGCATGCAGAGCTGGAAGGAAGCCTCCCCTGAAAAGTCCTTTTCCAAATCCTGACTGAAACTAGTAAAATAAGATGGAAGACAATAATGGGAACTGGGGCCAAAATGTCACTTTTGAAGTCATGTATGGGTCTGGATTCAAACTCAGGTCTGACACAGGATGTGCACCTGCTGTAACCATCCAACCATTCCGCCAGCACCAGGTACAGCATGTCCAACCCAAACCATCCCTTTGCCCTGCATTTCCTGTGAGCATTCCTGAAGCCTTGAACCAGCTGATGTAAGGATGAGTGATGGATGCAGGTCATTTGAACACAACCCTGGGTATCTTCAGAACACTCTGGCACTGGACATGGATTACCTCGTAGAGGTTCAGGACAAGCACATGGAGAGATGCAGGGCAGGAGCTAAAGCCCTTGGCTGAGGGAGTCCAGCTGAGGTGCCAATCCTACCGTAGATCCTTCCTACCACACATGTGCCAGCTTGGGCCTGTTTGCTGCTACACATGGGCACTCTTGGCTAGGTGTTTCCAGCAGCTTTGGGACTCCCTCATCTCCTTAATGGGCCAGGAACTCCATCTCTTGGCCCTTGAGGTAGAGGATACCTCTCATGTTGTTTTAGGGACACTTGAATTGGAGGTAGTTGAAAATACAGATATATTTTCCTGTGCAATGTTCAGTGATGGAGCAGTGTAAGATAGCATGCCTACCATGGGAAGCACCAGATGGGGTTTGAACAAGCACTAGATTTGCCACTGAGCACGGCTATGAAGCTGCCAGACTGGTAATGAAGGTAGCTGCCTGCTCCATTGCAGAAATCAATGACACATTGTCATCCACTGCAGGATAAACTGAGAACTCCGAGCTAAGGTCTTGACAGGTAAAGTGCCTTTGATTTTGCCTTTAATTCAGCAAGCACACAACATTACTGGATTCCCTGTATTAATAAGAAATACATGGTGGAGCTCATGTCAGTGGCAGAGTTTCAGTTCTAATGTGAGAACAGCATAGCTCTGCAAACAGCACATCTGCAAAAAGCAAGGCACTGTTCAGTGTAGCCAAACACAGGAAATGTGACAGCTGTTTAATAACACAGGGAAATAAAATGGTAGTAATAATATTCATAATTAGATTCATAAACTCCTTCTTTATTTTCAGAATTATTTTTTTTCAGTCAAAGAAATCCAGTTCATTTATTTCCTTCAATTTTCTTCCCTATAAAAGATCTCAAATATAGCCTATCCCAAAAAACTGATTTGGATCTCAGAGCTCTCTAGGGTAGGAACTTTTGCATATATTTAAGTGCATTATATATCCTGTGATTGCTCCAAATGACCAGCAGACCACGTTCTGCTTGCCCACATTGCCTCCTGCAGAGGCCAAGTTCATGGCTTTCCCTCCTTCCAGGGTTTGGGATGTGCACGGGAAACAAGCCCTGGCAGACAGCACTGGTGTGTGGGTTTGCAGAGTGGTGAGTCCAGCACAGCCTGGGACTCAGCTGCAAGCAGGAGGAATTACCACAAGACAACAGAACAGTGAGCAAAATGTGATGCAGAAATCACCTCATATCTCAAATGCTGGTCTGAGGGTTAATGGTGCCATCCTCCAGGATGGGGGAAGAAGCTGATCTTCCCTTTTGTTTGATCAAAGGCACTTCAATTTCTGTATTTTAAAAAGAAACAAAGTTGTCTTTCATTAGCAGCCTAAGTAGAAGATTGATAAAAAATGTGGTGTTTTTCAGGCCAGATCCATTTATTTAAATAGTGCTTTAGAAAGTGCAAAACTGACATAAAGGTTTTCATTGGTGTACATGGCTATGCAACACCTGCTGCAGCCATGAAATAAATAAGCCACAGCCATGATTAAATGTTTTTAGATTGTGCAATTACTGTGACTTGGTTTGCTCCTTATATCCACTCAGGGCAAACTGAACTGGATCAAATAGGTTTGAACCTGTATGTGACAGCCCAAGTTGACCCTTTGTTTTTTCAGTGTAAGTTGGAACTGCAAGACCCCTGAATGGGTGTTCTCACAGGAAAGCTTAAGAACTGTACTTGAATGCTGTTAAAAACATACATAGGCCTTCTACATAAAAAGAATGCACTTGAATCTGTATTTAACAAATCACTGGGTAATAGGTACATTGAGTTCACTCTTTCTGCCAAATTAACATTAATTTAAGCTCCATCTCTTATCTCAGTTGCAGAGCAATTCTTTATTTACTGTACTGTATTTAGACTGAGGGATCATTAACTCCATTGATAGCAAGAACCTGTGGATTTGTTCTAATTTGTAGTTTCTCCACTGAACATTATTTTCTCAGTGCCAGGAATGATTATGAATTTGAGTGGTGCTAAACCACCCCAGCCTTCACTGACTTCAGCAAGAGTTGCAGCTGGTCTACCAATTATGGCCTTTAAGTGTATGTTTGTGGCAGGGCAGCATAAGCCATGAGGTGAGGGCTGGTCAAATGGTTATCCTGAATTTGAATTCATGGAATTATTTAATTGGAAATCTCAGAAAATAGTTCCATCTCTCTTCTACATATTTGAACCCACCTGTCTTCTGAATAAGGACAGCAAATTACTCTAGTGATAGGCAAAAGTGCAAGAATGTTGCATGTTGCCACAGAGCATTCTCTAAATATTTTAATACTAAATGGATCATTAAAGCAAATGTCAACAGGCTAAGCTGTGATAGTCAGACATGGAATTAAGATTCCTGATATTAACTGGTTTATGTCTTGATTTTGTTTTAGTATTTTTATTGTTGTTCAGTTGTGCAACTATTCAGTGGCACCTCACCTTTTTCTCAACGCCTTCAGTCGTATAAATTGAGGTATTGATTTCTTCAGAAAACCCAATGGTCTCGGTGAATTACTGGCAGACTACACTGCACTTGTCTTGTTCTGGTTATCAGCACTCATTTAATCAAACATTTAAAATGCTTAAAGAACATAAGGGTGGTTACCACTCTTCTTTGAAAGACCTAAAATTCAGCACCATCACCGGCATCAATGCATATTAAAAACACACTGGATGGTGGAGGCTTGGTAAAGACAGCTCAATATGAATCTATTTTAAAACATATTATTTAAAACCCAATATAGAGCAGTAGCCTAACAGAAAAGTGACATAAGAGTCAGAAACTGCTAGAGTTCAAATTACAATTGGAGGTGATAGAGAGTCTAACCTTGATCAAGTCAATAATACCTTCTGAGGAGTGAACATGTGACAGTGACACAAATATCAAGGGTGCAATCTCTCCATTAAGACGTGAAGAATGCCACTAAGACCTCAGCAAGAAATTTTGGATTGCTCCCACACACTACAGATAGACCTACAGAAAGGAGCATCATCGATGTTCTCATTTATACCCCAAAGATAACGACACAAGCAGTTCAATTACCACCACACAGTGAATGCTAAGCCAATAATCACTACAGAATTATGTCCTCCTCCCAACATGAGCGGGGAAGATTTGTTACAAGCAGCCTGACCCCAGGAGCCTCTGGGTACCTGTTCACCACAGTTAGCTCAGGAGCAGCCCTGAGAGCACCCAGGCACTCCTGAGTCCTGGCCCTAAATCCAAGGAGCACTGGTGCAGTTACATTTATTTGCCTGTCACTGGTACAGATCTACAGCCTCAGTGCTTATATCCAAGAGAAATATTTTCCTGTGCATATGTATTCAGACACTCAAGAATGAGGGCAAAGACATGAGTCTGTAAAACAAATAAAGAATTATATTTAATTATCTTATTTTTCTCTGACCAGTTCAACTATTTGTTTTGGTATCTTAAATAAACTGTGCTTAAAAAGAGGGTCACTTCACAATGAGCCCATCTTTTTTCCCCCCAAATTCAGCTATCTTATTTTTTTTAATAGATAATTTTCCACTAGTACCTTGTGAGATACTGTATTTACACTAAATTATTACTTCAATTACATAAAAAACACCTTTTACATTTAACCCCAGGCAGCCACTCACTGGTACCAGGCAGCCACTCACTCCCTCCCTCACAGGATGGGGAGGAGAAACAAAATAAAAAGGTACTTACTACTTAGCAACAACCAAAACATCATGGTGTTGTCAACATAAGTTTCATACCAAATCCAAAACACAGCACTGTACTGGCTGCTAGGAAGAAAATTAACTCCTTCCTAGCTGAAAACAGGACAACGTCAAACCCTTCACAGCATTTCTGTCAGCTCAGTAAACTGGTATTTATTCACACCAATGATTTTGCTAACTGCACCAGTCAAATGATGATTAAGATAGCTATTGTCTCTAAACACAACTTCTGAAAAAACTGTCTGAATGCTTTTCAAAAGAAGCAGAGCACTTGAAAACTTATGGAAGGAGTGGCTTTAAGTGTGGTGGGAAATCTGATGCAGTTTCCTGATTAAAAGTTACATGAAAATAACAACTGCAAGAATGCAAGTTGACAGTTCCTGCATCTAGAAGGGAACAGCAACTGAATTTATTTAAAAGACACCTTCAAGAAGAGTATGTGCAAAATACAGAAGGTGTCCAATTTGATGGAACAAATAGCTAATATTTTTTTCCACTTTTCACTAACAGAGAAGACAGATGACATTTTAATGGGGTAATCAAGACCCTGATTGCCACTGGTGACAGAATATGCCATGGGATCCTAATGGATATGATGGATAGGAGCACTTGCATTGCATTGTGTGTTTCTGCTTGAAGTATCTTATTGGGGTTTTTTTGAAATTTTTTTTCTCTGCTGACAACAGTCCTTTCAATTCTTCAACTTTTTAATAAAGGAGCAAAGGCTGTGATGGAAGTCTGTGAAGATAAGGAAACTGTGCTCAAATGTCAGTGTAATTACCATTTTCATGTTGGCCTTAAAAGTTAGTTTTGCCAGCAGAGAATATGCAAGAGTTTAACTGTTTACATGAAGAATTTAGAGCGAATTTCATTGTGCTAAGAATCACAACTAAACACTGAGTCGCTTTGACATATTTCTTATAACACTAATGTTTGCTCTCTCTTACTGTCAGCAGAGACATTTCCAGGATTGTGTTCTTGGATTTGTAATTTCAGAGGTCCTTGGGCAGCAATGTCTGCATTGGCATATGCTTATATTTCTTCTTACACATTTGCCCTATATTTTGGGGGTTTGTTTTTGGTAAAGCATAATTAAAGCACCCTGGACCATTTCATCTTATTATTGGAACATTTACCCTTGGCATATTTGGAAGGAAGATATTCTATATATACAACCTTGCCCTGTATCCTTGATGTGCTCATGTCTCAAAATTAGGAGAAGGAAAAATTTGGATGGATAATGAACATGTGTTGGGACTCTCAGTCCTAACTATTTAGCCAAGCAATTATAGAATTACAAAAGTTCAAAAGGCACACAAGGATGTGTCATAATCAGGAGTGTAAATGAATTGTAACATTTGTAAGAAGCTAATTAAAAGCCTAATAAATCCCTGTAGCAATGGATTAATTCCATTAGAACTCTGGAAAAGGAGAACCAATTTCTTCATTTACATGGAAAAAATGCTTTCAAGGATACCTTGTGGGTCAGACCAGTGCTCAAGTTTAGAACATTATCTGACACCCTCCACCAGAGGTACAAATTGCAACCTAAAAATAATTTTGAGTGCTACTGAATGATAAGCTGGTGAAAAAAAGAATAAATGTTACCTCTCATTTCCAGAAGTGTACATCTTTTCCATATAGATGAAGCCAGCCATAACTTTCTGCTTTTCAGCAAGCTGCTCAAGGATGTCCTACTGACTCAGGGCCATCTTTTCAAACCCAATTTTATAAGGAGCTCTGCTTGGTATCAAATCAAACACTATAAAGACCTGCTTGAAGTGCCAAGTGAGATTTCCCTGTGGGTGGCAGCAGCATCTGCTGGCCTCTGTCAATTCAACTAGAATACAGGATGCAATTTTATCATAGCTCAGCTGCCAATACCACATTATGCAAAACTACTGCAATTTGAAAGTAATCAATACCTTCAATTCCATTATTTATAGAAATTACTTTAACTACAATGTGCTTAAGGGAAGAGTGACAGACTATTAAATGCCTCTTAAAAGAGACAAATTGTTCTATATCAGAAAACGAAAGGATGGGACCATCCAATGTTCCCTTTTTTAAGTTTTAGATGCTGTAAATGTGGTAAGAGGTGTTGTAAAGGTTTTGTTTTGGTGTGCATTCCTCCAGTTTGACTCATCATCCTGGTCACCCTACAGAGTCTTCAGGGGAAGGCAGAAGTTTCTGGATGAGCAGTCTGTCCCCTTAGCTGTATTTGCTAACAAGTGCCTGTCAGTGATGCTTCACCACCTCAACAACTCACTCCAATACAGCTCGTTGGTGATATTGGCTGTGTCCTCAGCTGGTCATTTTCACACCAACCCTTTTGCAATCACATAAAATCGCTCTTCTGTGAGCCAAATTTATACAACATAATTCTTTCTTCTACTTCAAAATAAAGCTTTTAAGTTCAATTATCCATTTTTACTTAGCATCTTCATTGAACAATAATTCTGAGGTTGAGTCTTTTTTGTATAAGTTTTATATTAATATTTGGCATATAAAAACACTGCTGCAGTTAAATACCACAAAAAGTCTAAATTATTTTCTTCTTTCATAATTTAAGAAGGGAAAACCCTTAAAAATTTAAACAGAGCTTTATCCAAACATAACAGTCTTTGTAAAGGAACTTATGTCACTAAGGCAGGGAAGAGGGAGTGATTTTCACACTTACATGTAACTGCTTTTGAAACTGAAGGTGTCAGCTGGTATTTCTATAAAATTAAATACAATTCCTCAACTGAGAAACAGATTAGACAAAGATTTATGGTACTTTAGTCTATTATTTGCGCTGGAATAAATCTGAAGCTTTCCAGTAAGCAGCAAAGGTTCAGAGACAAATGGGTGGAAATGGATAACAAACACATCAGCATAACAACATTAATTAGGGCTTCAATCCTTCATTAGAAATGCGCATAATTTAAGCTCTTCTCTTGAAGTGCCTTAAAATTACGAGGTACAGTGAGCATCTTATCAAGAACTACCTGATCATGGGCTACAATGTGGGTGATGAGATGACTTGCAGGTCATAGTTTTAAATGTTGCCAAGATTATCACTGATCACCAGATTAAAGCTTTGTTCCTGGGGTTGAGTGATGAAGAACAGCCCTAGCACAGGGTTCAGGCAGAGCCACCAGCACTGGTGGGAAGCAGAGGGGCCTGGGGAACAGGGTCCTCCTTCCTGGCAGCATCCTCAGAGCCTGCAGTTACCTGGCCTGCTGAGATTGCACTGTCCCCATTCCAGAGGGGGGTCAGAGCTGCAATTACCAGCACAATGCCCAGGCCTCTTCTCCACAGCTGACCCTGCCCCACTGGGTCTGCTTGGTTGGGGTTAGAGTAACACAAGTCCTCCAGGGGTCAGCAGGTGCTTCAGCTTATTTGGATCTCAAGATGTGCTGCCATCCTCTCTGGGGCATTTCTCTTCTTCTGTCAAAGACATTTGTTTCCTACTCTAGCAGATTTTAAAGCAGGATTTCAACTCAGCAGGTGCAGAGGGCACCATACAGGTGCAATGAGAAAACAAAGAGTTGCAAAGCTTTTGTTAGCCTAAAATACTGCCTGGTTTAGTAAAATAATTATAATGATAGTAATAATAACTGTAGTGACAGCTGAGGTTTGCCATCAAAAACCTGCAATTTTAGACAACTGTGACTCCTAAATTATGACAGCTGCCAGCCTGTACACCTCTACATTTACCCCCTTGAGTTTGTGTCTTTTTGTCTGTGAAAACAGTGGAGCATATTTGCTCTTTGGGTAAATCCCCTGATTTAAACATCCTTATGTCCTCTGACCACGGCACAGAGAAGCAGCATTGACTGCTTAGTCTGTGACACAGTCTCAGTGTGCTCAGTTCTGATTAAAATTAGTAGTTCCAAAGCCATCAAGGTATCTGAATCTGACAGTTATAATTAGAAGAGAACTGTCACAGTGACAAAACAACATGAAAATGTACTCTTCCCTTAGAGGAACCAACTGCAGAAGAGCCACCTAGAAGATACAGCATTTTACATAGCTAATAAATCTGATTATAGGTCATTCTGTGTATGTAGGATGGCTCAAATTTAGAGATAAACAAGGTCAGGAATTTTCTTTTTCTGAAAAGTCCCACTTTCAGAAAATATTTCCGAGCAAAACTGCAAGAATAGTTCATTTTGAGCTCCTCAAGAACACTGTAACGTTACTTCAATTTTTTTTTAATAATATATTTCAGCACCTGAAACCTTGATGATATACTGTTGTGACCTGAAACAGGCTACTCCAAGTCAGCTTTACATTTAAGGCGTGGTTTTTTATAGCAAAGCACTACTTTCAGGGAATTGTAATTTGTTGGAATGTTTTTCCCTGGTTCTGTTCTCTTTGACGAGCTAAAGACTCATGTCCAAATACACATCCCACTGGAAGTACTGTTAATAATTGATTACAGCACACTGGCCAAACAAAATCAGTCAGAAATACTGTTTTGAAAAAGGCTTTCAAAGCCCTGTTATTCTAAAATATGTTGTTAAGGAAATAAACAGTGTAATTTTTAAAAATATCTGCACTGATAATCAATACAGCTCATGTATTTACCAAGAGTACCCACCACTCTCAAACTACATGTTTTTAAAAAGTGTTTGTGCATTTAAACACAATGAAACACCTTTTTATCCCATGATAAACTTGATTACATATGGATAAGCAATGGCACAGAACATTTTCGGAAGGAAACCTAAGTCTGTGATGGGCAGAGGGGTAGCTCTCCCTGGCCTTCACTTTACTGGGGTGGGTGGGAGAACTGGTTACAGCTATGGAGATATAAAAAGAGAGCTTAATATTTCAAGTTTGTTTTAACATAGAGTCCATTTCATTGGGTTTTTCTTCCTGATGACATTTTTGACATCTTTGCATAGTTGCATATTTGACATATTTAGAGATTTGAAAAATGGAAAACCAAGTGTAGCAGCATTATCCCTCAAGGAACAATCCCATTTCACTCTTACCTATTCTTTCCTGTTTGTTCCCTACAGCAACAGATTGTTTGACCAAGGGAAAAAAATAAACAAAGAAAACCTTAAAATTACAACTTCATTTTCAACAGTGCAATGCCAAGACCTTTGCTCGACTGGTAATGCTGTGGCAGGGGCCAGTTTTTGGCAGTGACTCCCCCAGCCCTGCCTCCCAGCTCGGCACAGCACATGGGCTCCCAGCAGGGCAGCTGCTCCCTGTGCCAGCCAAGGTGTTCAGCTGCCTGCACCAAGAGCACTTGCAAACCTCCCCAGTGCCTGGTGATGTGAGCATTAAAATGGAAATCAGGAAAGCTCAGGCCTTAGTTCCACCCCTGGCATTCACCTGGTGGGTCTATTCGCATGTTGCATTAAGCACCCGTGAAGAAAAAATCCACAAGAGATTGTCTGTGATAAAAGGGACTGTTCCCAGTCCAAGCTGCACACCAGAAACACAAGCTGGCATGTGGCTGTGACTCTGCTCATCACGATGTGCCCTGGTGTCCCAGCTACCTTCTCACCTGGTGGGAAAGCTGTTCTCTTTCCTTATCCATGGAGCAGGACTCTGCCAGCAGAGTGGGTTTTACACACCCATCATGCTCTGTGTGGGTTTCCCAGGCAACATGTGCAGTACAGGCATCAGCACCCCAGCCACTTGTGCTGACAAACCACATTCCAGCTGCCATTACTACAGCTGGGGCCTCCACCACTGGCAGCTCTGCAGGCTTCCATAAGAGTTACAGCCACGGATCATGTCATAGGGGGAGAAACTAAGGCAGCTGGTGATAGGTGTGTGCTGGTACATGGCTATCACACAAGCCACCCTGCTGTGCTGTCTCTTTGTGGGGTTTAATTGTTTTCCAATGGAAAATGTAAAAGTTGTTCAGAAAGGGTTGATCAACTGCATTTCATAGTCACAACTTGAAAAAAAATCAACACATAAGCAAAAAGTAAAAACATTAAAAGCATTAAAAGGGAAAAATCGTACTTGTTTATAGATTCTTACCATTTCTGAAGCAAAACAAAGGAAATAAACCACTTTATTTTAAACTAGACTTCTTTGTGGCGTCTCTACTACCGAAATAAAGAAGGAAATAGAGCCTGCAATCTGACATGCAAATCAGAGTTCAGCAAGAGGACAGATCTAATTCTGCAGCAGGCACACTAAAACCTGCAAGCAGCCCACAGCACGTGCTCATCACTCACGTGTGCTTCTCTTCCTTGCTAAATCAGCACTAGACACAAGGAGGACAAGGCACAACAGGACCAAGAACCGTGGCTCTGGCTCAGGCACTGAGTTTCCTTGCAGGTGTCTGGCTTTGCTCCAGCCCTTCTGCAGGGATCTTCCTCCCCAGCAGAGTGATAGCTCCTCACTGGCTGTCCCAGCAAAGGACAGTGGGGTCTGTACACCTCAGAGACACAGAAATTAATCTTTCCCCTCTCTCTCTCTCTTTTGGAATTGTCCTAGTTGTACAGCAATATTGATTTTATCCATTTAGATGAGTGCAAACATTGAAAAAACAGTAGCTCTTAAAAAGGACAAAAACAAAGTTAATTTAAACTTTTTAACAGCAATCCTAAAGGACCCAGAACAGGAAAATGAATGGAAGAAGATGCAGTTTAGGTTACCAAAAGCACTGGCAGACAGCTGCTTAATCCCAGAATTGTCATGTCAATTTAAACCCTTCCCCTGGCAGGGATTCAATTCTTTTTCCTCTCTCCTGGGAGCTTGAAAAGGTCAGAGGCAGTGAACATTACCCTTGTGCACAGGCAGGCTTGATTGCCTTTCTAGAAAGGCTTTTGTGCTTGAGGCTTTGGCTGGCAAGTGAGGGAAGGAAAGAGCCAGGTACCCTAAAGGGGATGGATGCTGCTCAGCTGCTGCTGACACTGCACACCCACAGCAGGCACCTGTAACCCTCACGGGGCCTCAGCTTCTGCCAAGCTCCCACGGGACCCTGTGGAGCCCCCTCAGCTGACAAGGCCACAGTAATTCTAAGTGTTTCTGGTTGTATTGGGTGCTCATCCCTGTGTAATGCAGCCTGAAGTGGGTTTCACCCCGCTGATACCATGGAGGTGCTTTCCCTGATGTGGCAAAAGGAGTTTTGCTCTTGGATCTTATGGTTTGCATTTGGCTTCCCTGTTTTTGTATCCAGTGAAAGGGGCCTATCTCCACCTGAATCATTGTAGAGGAGCAGCAGAGATACCTGATTCGTAGCTGCATCCATTCAGTGTGCACGAATACCCCACACCTTCCCCAGATTATTTGTACTGCAGAGCACAGCTATCACCATGCAGCAAAACCACACTCAGGCACAGCAGAAAAAACCCTCTCTTCTACATGTGCTGGTGATCTGCACCTTTACAATCTCAAGGCCTTATTATTACTGTTTCTTCTATATAAAAAAATGGAGCCATGGCAATGGAAAAACTCCAGCTGGGCTGAAACACAAGAGCTGTCTGCTCACCAGAAGGACTTCAGCAGGCTTCTCACAGAGCTCTCCTTTCTCCCTACTGATCTGCTGATACCCAGCTCAGTTTTTTGCCCAGCCCTCCATGGGGAGAGGGGTAGGGAGTGTGTCTGCCAGTACAACACCCTTCAGACTGTGGAAACTGCAGATAAATACAAGAGGGTTTAGCTCATTCCCTGTCATTTTTTTTACATGCAGGAACACATGCATGCATATACGAGTCTACCAAAAGAACTTGTAGCATAAACCAGCACAGAAAATCTGCAAGGTTGCTGAACTGCTTATCTCTGAGGAGTCAGAGGATGGAGGCCAAAGCAACATGCACTGAAGCTGGGCTGCAGCCCACCTGGAGGTGCTGAGGAGAGGCTGAGCTGGTCCCTGGGGATGGTACACACTGCATCCCCCCACCCCCCAGCTCAGAGTGACACCAGGAAATCTTATTCTCAAAACTGAGCAGTCAGCAGAAGTGCAGGAGAGCCCTCACCCTGTTTCAGTTCATTTTACCAAAGGCACTGACTGCATATTCCTCCCTCCTCTGACTTCCCAGGGAGCATTTTTTCTCCTTGTCATTTGCAACATCTTCTAGGACCTGCCAAGACTGCCAAAAGTCTGCTTAGTCTGCTTAGTAAAGGTTTCTGCCCAGCACCCACGAGCCTGCCAAAGCCAGCCTTGGCTCATCACCACGCTACCAGAGCACAGAGCCTCCTCTCCTGAGCTGCCACTCACCATCCATCCTGTGGCTTCTCAACAGTGACTGAAAGGACACTTGGACCCCAAACCACCTTCCTGTCATGGCTACCAATCAGTTTCATAAATTTTCATAGTCAATTTGAAAAAATCAGCAAGAGGATACAGCCTTTTTTTCCCCCATCAGGTGTGTCATACACTTTCCAGTTTCAAGGAACTTTAAAGCAAGAATTATAAATGAATCCACCCTTGTTTTAATCTGAAAGGCTTAGAAACATTTAATTTAGTATAAATAAATTTCTGTGACAAACACTCATGATTTCATACTTTTAAAAGCATTTTGTTTCCTAACATTTTCTAATAATTCAAAGCACCCCATATGCCTGGTCATCAGCTATATTATTCCTTTCACTGACCCCACACATATGGGATCACCTAAACCAGGTCTAGACAACTGAGGTTTCTGCCAGAAAACTGCACACAGCCATGAAATAGAGCAAAAAGATTTATATTAGGGCATTTTCATTTTAGAAGTGATACACCTTGATCTGCTACAGTCTTTCAAGCAATCATGAACATTTTTCTTCATTCTTTTTCTCGCACGTATTCCTCCTCTATGAGATGTACAATAAAATAATACAGGGTAGATATTTTAACAAAGTATAAATCCTTCTCTTTTCTCTCCCAAACTGCCAATTCTAGTTGCTGAATAAAATTATGATAAGTTGTGTCATAGTCTGTATATTAGCACTGGCTGATCAAAAGCAAACTTAGTAAGACAAGTGTCAGTGGAAGCATGTATATTTTAAGAAAGTTTAGACTTTGAACTGAAGGAATACGAATTAGATCTACAAATTCATCTTGATATTTGGCCATACTTTGAATGAAGACAATGAGGGAAAAATCTGTGCTTTAAATAGTGGCTTTGTTGTGCTTGATATTGAAATTCTGTGGACTTTCATAAAAGAAATATCAAAACCAGAGAAGCAACAAACAGAAGAAGCAAGAACCAAACTGCAAAATGACTTGTAGAGAATACACTGCAGGAACAGTCTGCAAATTTTCACTGTTGGAAGAAAAAAGAAACACAGTGGAAAACATAACTAAACAATCTCATTTATTGTTTTCAGACAGGTTTATTTTTTAGACTCTTTGGGACCATCCTAAAATTACTTCTCAAGCCTACAAGCTCTAGATTTGCTTCAGGAAGGACTGGAAAGCACATTTGGCTCACAAAGAAACAAAAGAATCTCTTTGAGTATCTCTCTAATACGTGACTCACAAGTGCAAGCTGGCAGGGCTGCATGCCAAGTCTGTGTCTTGAAATGGCTCGTTTATTGGCAAAGGTTTGTCCTGAATTTATCTAGATCTCTTTTAACAAATCATACCAAAATAACACCTTTGGCTGCAACTGTGCTCCATGTGTTGGAGCCTGGTAAAGTGACACTGTTGGTTTTATTTTGAAATCATGGCTATGGTCATTCCTGGACTCAAAACTCCATAATCTTTGTGCACTATCCTTAGAAAGCTAGCTGAAGATTTTCAATTTCATTTTTTGCTGAAGACTGTAAGAAAATTATTTTAATATATTCAAGTATCCAAGAGTGAATTGAGCTTGTGAGACTCTGATTTCTGTACATTCAAAGAACCACACATAAGATAGCAGTATAAATCCCTATTCAAATGTGCATTTATAGCTCTCTGCTAAACACAATAAAGAACTCCCAGCAGACAGCATTTTTATTTATGTGTGGGTGTACTTCAGCTCTGCATTTCGTTCTCAAAGTGGCACTTAGCAATATTTATCCAGTCATTCCATTCTTTTATAACACATGTACTTTTACTTCTAGATACATTATCAACTTTGGAATATCAATACCATAATATCCTTTTTAAAAAACCATGAAGTTTGCACTGTCAGATTCAAATGTATCAAAACAAAGTCCTGCCACATTGTTTCAGGTTTTTATGGAATACTGACACATAGATGATATTTCCTGTCCGGCTTTCAGCTCTGTCATGGAAATGACTGTAAACTCACTGTGTCTACAGTGCAGCCTCTGCAGCCTGTCTCAGCCAGCCCCTGTGCAGTGCAGTGGTGCCTGGCCATGCCTCTGCCCAGGCCATGGTAGTGCACCCTTCACCAGGGGCTAGCAGTGGGCTGATCCCTGTGTTTCAGCTGTGGAATGTGATTTACCTTGAGCCCAGTCCTGGCAGGATCTAATAATCAAACCTTGTACCTCCCCGCCATGACCCAAGCAAGGCCAGTAACCAAGGCTGCAGCTCTAACCCCAAAATGAGAAAGTGGGGTGCACAGTAAGACATCCTGAGAGCAGCAAAGGCATTTTTTCCCGTCCTTCCTTCTCACTGAAGAGCATATCTATGTTCTTGCTTTAGCTCAAGTGGGGAGAGAAGATTCAAACTGAACCGAGTTGCAGTCCCTGCTGCCCTCCCGTTTGCTCCGCATGGCAGTGTCCAGCTACACAAACTGGATAAACCAGCTGGAGGATATCCTCCAGCAGTGCATCCACAATACTCCCAACAGCACCAGAGATTCACCACGCTAGACAAGTTCAGAGGAGTCCAAGTAAAACCACAAAAAATGCATAGTAAGGATGTCAGGTCCTCAGCAGCTGCTGTGCTCTGCAGAGCTGCTCTTACTGACCCGCACTGAGCAGCGTGGTTTCAAACCACAGGGGCATTTTGCTGCTGAATGGTTGCCAGGCAGAATATGTATTTCTTAGCACATAAACCCCAAGACTACCCCCACTGTGTGATGGACATTTGTTGCATCTTCTGTTCAGCATCATATGAGTTTCTTGGACAAAGTCCATCGTTTATATGTTGGCTAGTGCACATGCTTATTTTCAAAGGAGCTTTTAATCCACTTATGTTTAAAAGATTTATTGGTTTAATTATTGGTTTATTCCTACCCTTTGATGTTACTGGTTATTACAAAGCTCCTATAAGGGGCTGTTAATTACTCATGTCATTCAGAGATCTATCAAACTCTGATTTAAGGCAGCACATACATTGCTTGATGAAGGGGAAATCATAAATTCTTTTTCACTCATTAAAGAAAAAAGAACATTTTGCAAAATGTTTTAAGAATGATTATGTGAATGATATGTCTGCATTGGGACTGTCTGAAGGAACATAAAGCTGAGGAAAGAAGAGGTGAATTTTCAGAGTCCCTTTATCTCACAGTTGTGGGGGAATATCTGGGTAAGAACCTCACAGGACACTTTGGCAGGGGAGCCCCACAGAGACTGAGATCTGGTGTGCTGAAAGAGCAACACTCAAGGAGCTTTCAAATGAACTTCATGTTCTCACAGTAAGAAGGCAGAGAAGGGTGTCTAACCTCCACCCTCAGCAGGAGAATTGCTGTCACATGGTGTGGAGATACATCTCCTTCTTAGAAAAGGAAGTGTGCTTACTCCCCAGGCCTTGCACACTGAAAAAATCCATTTTCTGTGCCAAGGAGAAAGATTAAAAGTTTATTGGGCATCCATTTACATTATTTTGTAATGCTGAATTGTACCTGATAACACACTACTTTTCTGTTGTGAGAAAATCAATAGTCTACAATGATTTTCAAACCTCTATAGGATCTGCTATCACCATATGCAAAAATTTGGAAATGTTGATTTTTATTTTCTTCTAGAAGAAAAATAGACAGCAGCTATAAGCATGTCTAGATTTAAAATAGTAGTTCAAAATCTGCCTGTGAGT
Organism: Rhipidura dahli; assembly: GCA_013399225.1. Lineage (NCBI taxonomy): Eukaryota > Metazoa > Chordata > Aves > Passeriformes > Rhipiduridae > Rhipidura > Rhipidura dahli. Next base: position 1,218,759 of record VXAC01004813.1, read on the forward strand.
TTAGCAAGAAGGCATTAGATCTCAGCAGAAGACCTGATAAAAAGATTTTTTTAATATGATAATGAAATGCAGACTGACACTGAAAAGTTGAGAGCCAACTGACAGGTTCCCAAATGAAAGAGGTCAGATTTTAGGAAGCTGAGTAAATGTGAAAGACTGAAAACAGTAGGTGTTGCTCTCTAAAGCAGACTCTTAATATTTAGAAACTAAAATGCAAACTTAAATTTAGTCCAGATGTTAACAATAAAAAGCATTAAAGTGATCAGCCCATCAAATTACAATTCCAAATCTATTCCAAAGTATATGTGCCTTCACAAATCCACTGCAAATACAGCTTGTAGCTTTTGGCAGTTAAACACCCCATGGAGGCCAACTCTAAAAAATCTCTCCCTTCCCTTAAAACAGTCCAAAGGAAAGATTGTGCACCTGAATACTACCAGATTATCTGAGTGAGTGCTGGCAAAGTTGCTAAGAACTTAGAAGAAAATGATTCAGAGTACATCCTATTCTTGCAATTTCCTCTCATGATTTGAAGCTGCTCTCACATCTCACTGGCTCCCAAGGCTCTCCCTGACAGCAGCTCCCCCAGGCTCAGGTTGCTTTGGATTTCTTAAGGTAAAGCCAGTGCTTTACAACTTCTCACCCTAAGAAGCAGCCAGACAGATTAAGGAAGCACCTGGTGTGGCTACGTAATGAGAAACTTTGTCAGCTTTGCTGCTGGATGGACTGAAATGTAGCTTACCTCGACTGAATATACTGCAATAGTTCAGTATATACTGAAGCAGGTGTGCATTACAGACTGAGTTTCATTCAAATCACATGAATCCTACAGTCATTGTAGCCCTGAGTCAGCATTTAACCTTTCCCACTGCTGGGATGTGCCACCAATGGGTTCTTAAAATTAGATGACAATGCAAGAGGAAAACGTACTTAAATCATTTGCACTGCATTTCTCAAACAGCTTCTTTGCCACTAGACACTCTTAGCTCTGATGCTGTGTGTGAGTCACAGCTCCACCCTCACTGTTTTCTGTGTGTCAGTGTGTGCAGTATTCAGCACCCCTTTGTGTGGGCCACTGGGATGACCTGCTTCCATTTCAGCTGACATGCACACAGCAGGCTCCAGAGCTACCAGCTTGCTGGACATCAACTCCCAAATGTCAGCCAATACATACAAACCCAATTCAGAAACAGCCAAGACATTGCTTCTTACATCCAAGCGTTGTTCAAGGCCATTAGATATGCCTGCTATTTGCTTTGATGGAAATCAAATTGCACCCACTGTCTTGTAGAGTCTGAAGGTCGTACTTCACTGCTGGAAAAGCATGCAACCTGTATTTTAAAAGTGCCACAGTATTATTTCTTTTTGGGCTACAAAACACATGTAGATTTTGACATGATCCTTTTTTTGCATGCCAGGAAAGCCCCATGTCTCCTGTGGCCTGAAGTGATATCTCCATCTTTTCCTGTCAGTGCTGTGACTGTGACATATGGTGGCTGTATGAAATGTCCCCAGAAAACACCTCTACATGCTGTCTGCCTTGATTTTGATGTAAATTGTTAAAAAAGGTGGTTCATTTTAGGTCATTCTGGCCTTTGTACAAATGTAGTCACTCTTCCTTCTTGATACAAACCAACTGGTTTGCTTGTCCTGCCTTGATCTTATTTCTCACTTTACACTGGTATTTTGTCTCTGGATCAGTGATCAGTGTATTCACTTTGTCTGAACCACTTGGAAAAAAAACAAAGAATATATTTGTACCAATCTGTGTTTATAAGGAATGAACATTAAAACTGAGTGTAGCTTGGGTGGATTACATGGGCAGGAAGTTGGGAAGCCCTGTTTGGCAGGGATTGCACATTCCAGGAAATAAATATCTGAATCTCTGGGTATGTGGGTTTGTGTCCCCCTTTAAGCTGTCCTTTCTCCCTCAGCCCGTGGGGGTTGAGACCCTACAGATGCCCCACTGAGCAGTGTCCTCAACCACAGGTGTGCCATCACTCCTCATGCCCTGAGCTATGACTCCTGTTATTGCTGTTCCAGTGCCTCCAGAGGCTGTCTCTGCACTAAGCTGGGCCTCCACCTCCCTGAGGTGAAATTGCATTTAAGGTGGGTTGAAGTCAGAAATCCTCCTGCTTCTGAATGAAGACCCAAATGTGACGTGTTAAACTAGATCACTGATAAAGCCTTAAAGGATGGCATCTGCAGAACAGGAGATTGCAAATTTCTGGTTGACTTAAGTATCTCTGGGAAAACGCAGATTCTAAACCAGATTATTCTAAGCTTGCCTTTTTTTTTTTTTTTTAATGTGTTTAAATATTAATGATTTTCTATAATGGCTCTCTTAAATGTGAATGCATACATTCTTTGATGGGTAATAAAAACATTATTTCATGGCATTCTCCTAATTTTTGGACTTGAAGTCCAAAATAAGTTTTGGTCAGGTGAGGTTTTAAAGCAGAGAATGACTTAAATGTATAGTATTTTTTCTTGATACATGTATCACATATATTCTGGCCCCTCTTTGTGTCTGTAAGTAAACACCTGCATTTGTGTATCTGTAATAAATACTTTAGCCTCCAAAACAGGTAAACATTTTAAATATAGAAATAAGGCCAGAAAAACCTCATCAGATTAAAACACTTTCAGAACTCTTCCCTAATTGAATGCCAATTAGGAGGAATTTGCCTGCAATAATGCCCTAGCTGAAGCAACAAACATCATTAACTACAAACAATCTCCAAATCTGTTCCATTTTCCCAGACCCAGTACATGCTTTCAACTGAACTGAGTGATTTTCCCTGATCTCAATGGATTAACATAAGCATAGGTTTAGAGCTCATCACTTAACATACAGTTTATTAAAGATGTATCTCTCGTTCTGCCATGGCAATGAAAGCCATTACCAATTGCCTGTGTTAATTTTGCAACAGATCACAGTGGAGATCTGTACAACCCATTAATCTAACGGGGGTTTTCCAGTACTCCTCTTTCCATTCCTCAAATCTTTAAAAACATATCACTTCTTATTAAATAAACCATGAAGGAATTTTGATAGCTGCAAGCTACAACTACTCTCATTTGTTTATTTAGAATGATGCAGGAACCAGTGCTAAAGATTAGTCACAGTAATGTTGATAACATGTGAAGAAAAGGCATGTATTTGGTCTACAACCACAGATGGCTAAATGCATTTGTGAAAGCTGCCAAGCACAACGAAACAAAGATGTGGCGGTCGTAACAAGCAAAATGCAAAAATGTCAGGAGTTTTTATCAGAAAAATCAGCATGCTTGAAGTCAAATACACATGGCAAGGTGAGGGCACACTAACAGCTACAAAACACAAGCAGTTGTGCTTTCCAGCCTCACAGAAACACGGGCATATGAAGCAAACAAATCCCATCAGCTGTGCTTGTTGTCTTCTGCTTAAATTACCCACCCACTGAACACTGCTGCAAAGATCCTATTTATAGGTTCAGTGCCTTCTCTCAGACTCTACCTTGCACAGATCATGTTATGTTGTCTAAAAGAAGACCGAAAATCTGTACAAAAAGCAACTTTCTCTGCCAGGGTTACCCAAGCTGCTGGCCCCACATGCATTGGAAAGAAGCAGGTGTTAGTTCACGTAGTCTCAGATTTACCCTTAACTCCACGTGCATTGGTGAATTTTCCCTTCACAGTTGGTGGTTAGCAGTGTTTTTGAATAGAATGACTCCTTTCTCCTCTTCTAGTATTATACCCACAGAAAATTGCTTAAAAAATAATTAGTACATTTAATGGTGTAATGTGATAATAGAGTGGCTGAAAAATTAGTCACGGTCAACTGCCTGAACTCTGCAAAACAACACTGTGGATAAACATGGTTGCTGGAGCTCCAGAGGAGAAGAGTGGAGAGGGGCAGGATGATAGCCAGACTGACACCAGAACCAGCTGCAAACAGGCATGGAGAGATCAGGTCTTGGTGCTTGTGGTTCCTTCAGAAGTAATGAGAAAAATGAGTTATTCGGGGTAGCCTTGGGAAAACCACTGCCAGAGTAAAGGGAGTGATGCACTGGGATGCTGTCTGATGACAGTGTCTAATATCAGATGTATTAAGACCAAATATGGTGTAATTTCTTGATTAGACTTCAGCCAAAGGGATGATTGCATCGGTAACTTTGCCTTATGATGAATGGAATACTAACAACAACAACCATCATTGCTTTAAACCACCAGGAAATGCAAGCCATACCAAGGAAAAGAAAGAGCCAATCTCTTGAAATCATTATGCTGAAGTTCATTGTGAGACACTGACCCTCAGTTAATACAGAAGTTTGGTGCAGGCATGTAAGTCCAAACAAAAACTGGATGGGCCTGATAAGCAGAGAATGCAGGAGAAGCCACACTTTGCACTGCTGAAAAACTTTTACTGGGAGCAGAGGATGGACAGCATCCAATAAATTTAGAAACATTTCTGATGGGACCAGAGTAAAGGCTTCATGTTTTTCAGCAATGCCTCCAAAACAGCTGCAGTAGTTTATGATGCTTTTGCTTATCTTACAGAGCAACATGAACATATCAGACTGGATTCTATACACCATGCTCCCAGATCTGTCACTAACAATTGTGAAAAAAGTCAGTAAAATCTAAGTGGTGAGTTCATTAGCTTCAAGATGCTCTGGAAATACAAAATCCAGTAAAAATACTGAATCTAAGTCAAAATCCTGAAGAGGGACCACAAGAAGGCAAGAATAAAATTTTTAATGTAAAGAAAGCCCTAGAGATACTAGGACAGAAGAAATGTGACTGATGTCCTAGGAGATAGCTACGAGCTCTTCTGCCTTGTGAGACGAGAAGCTGGGGAAGGTACACTCTCAGAGAGTTTTCTTCCTGCCTGGAAAGGCCCCTAAAGCCTTTTTAGAACAGCCAGAGCAGTGCCTTCCCTGAGAAGCCTTGCACACAAAGGACCCACCACTAATGGGCAAACAAGGGGCAAAATGAAGCAACGTTTGCCTTTTACTTTCACAGACAAAATTAACTTTTCACAGGCCAAAGAATCTGGGATCAGGGGCTAATGTAGGTAACCAAAAAAGTTCAGCACAAGCCAAAAAGAGATGCTGGCTGCTGGGGGCTGGAGAAATCCTGGGAAAGGATCAAGGTTATGTTCTCTCTCTGGCTTAGTGACTTCAGTCTGCTTCAGCTGATGTGCACATGCCTCTTGACAAAGCACCAAGGGCATATCTGAGTGTCTGACACGCAGCACAGCTCGTGAAACCCATGGAGACCACAGCAGAAGGCAATCCTGCCAGCACAACAGAGCAGCCATCCTGAGGGCTGCAGAGACTCAAGATTTCACAGTGCAAGTCATCAAACAGGAAGCCTGCAAGACTTTGCCAGGCACGAAATTGTGCCACGGGACTCCAGCTTGCACAGAGGCTTCTGTTCTGCATATTGAAGACAGAAGCAAAATAAAAACCTGCAAGAAGCATGAGACAAGACTTCTTTCACCTTCAAAGAGGAATGGGTTTCTTTTTAACTCCTGGTGCTAGGCATTGAAACAACAGGTAAAACTGCAACCACAGGAACTTCTGAGAAATGATGCCTGCAGGCGACTCCCTCAGAACTGTCATCCTCCCCTATCCCCAGAGCCCACAGAAAAGAGGAATCTTTCAGCATGAGATAAGAGTCAGCAAATTAAAGCTCTCATGGACCAAAGGAAAATAAAGCAAACTCTACCATGGGACTCACATTAAGACTTTTTTCTCTCTTGTTATCAGAGGAACTATCTTGAAAATCTATAGTGATCATAATTGTTATGCTACCATGTAGAAAGGAAAGCTTTTGTAGTGAAATCATAGTCCAAGCCACTTAGCGATTAACAGCTCAAAAGTGGCACTTTCAACTCCATCCAGATATTCAGTAGCATCACTGCAGTGAGCCCTGTTGAGTGTCCCAGCCCATGTCGCAAGAACACTAATTTCAGATTGTTCCCTAAAAAAGGCACACCGAAGTCTAGGAACAAACCTGTTGTGGGGCTGGTGGGATGGAAATGCTCATTTTTGCAATTATTGCCTGTCTACTGCAGTACTTGGACTCCCACTTCCCTGATACGGCCTGTGGCCCCTCTCTCCATGTGGGTCAGGGCTGGATCTTTCCCTGTACTTTCCCAAACCTCAGGATAATGAAGGCATATACAGGAATCAAAAGATCCACACCTAACAAAACAAACCAAGGATATAATTCAAAGACCTAGTTTAAAAAAAATTATGTATGACCTCACTATGAAGTGGCCTTTAGGGATATGAAACACAATGATTGAAATATGAACTCAAATAAGCAATGATTATTTACATATCAGTTCATTTTTTATAATTTAATTTCAATTTCTTAAATTAGTTGCATCCTTTCTATTGTGACAGGTCCAACAAACAATTAACTGTTATCAGATGTTTATTATTGTTAATCATGAACCTTGAATAGTGGGACACAAAGACTCACTTTTGGTTTCCTATTTCAGCTGACACTGTGACAGTTCTCAAGGGCAGCTCAATGTGCTATACTGTATACTCTTAGTATCCCAATGGGTTTAAATTGCAATAATTTAACCTACCCACTCAAGCCAGAAACAGGCGTGAAATAATTTTTCTGATCAAACTGAAAAAAAGTCTATTTTGCTATAATTCCACTTTTTCTTTTATGTTGCTAAAAGAACATGGATTATCTTTATTTTCACATCTGGAATTTACTGTAATAGAAAATTCCAGTGAAGTGTTTTCCTTGCTGCCAAAGAAAGCATCACATAATTAGTACTGCAATTGTGGCCAATTTTTGGCCCATGCAGGCGCGAGAGAGGAGGCAGAGATAAGAGAGTGTGTTTTCAGATTACATCGGAGAAAACAAGAGTAATCATCATATAAATGAGTGTATTTTTCTCAGCTGTCAGAGTTACAAGACCCCACGTGTTAACAAATGGAAAATAACACATGCATTGCAGTCAATCCAAAATAATCCCAGGCTGAAGGAAGCCAGCAGCAGCCCTGCCAAGGCACGCAGCGTCTCACCGTGACCACGCAGACTGCACTGGCCACAAGCAGAGAGGAGCCCACGATGGCATTTAAATGATGATAAGGCTGCCAGCACTGCTGTACCTGGGAGTCACAGTTTCTACTGCAAAACAGCAGAATATCACACCTGCACACTGATGGCTGCTCACTTGAATATTGGAACCTAGAGAGACCTAAATGATTAAGCTGCTGGAAAAATGGTGCGTGTCGTTAGTCCTGACGCATGGAATAGCTTTCCCACTGTCTGTCTGTCTCTCTCAAATTCAGAGTAATTTGAAAATTATCCATCTTCTCTTGATCTTTAGTATACTCGTTTGTCCCATGATCTCATCACACTCGTATTTGTTGATTGAGGAAGCTCAGTGGTATGAATTAAATAGTAATTGCTCACAGAAGAGGAATTGCTAGAGAAAGTTTTCAGCTCGTTGAAATGCACAGATCTGTATCCCAGGAGTGCCTTACTGGAAACATCTTCGTTACGTTCATGGCTTAACTGTGTCTTACACTCTCCCAATTAATAAGATTTCATAACCCCTGAGGTTTATGTGCAAGCAGAAATTGTCAGTGAGTTTTGAATCCTGGATACTCAAGAAAAGTAACTACTTAGGCTAATAAATCCCTCAAGTAACAATTAGTGTTATCAATGTAATATACATAGTTTATGATTCCAGTAAAATTGTCTAATGTCTTCTTTCATATATTCAGACAGCCACAGTCATAAGGTTTAATTCCTAGGAACACAGAAATTTGCTCTGCCTACTGAATATGCATCCAAGAGGGTTTTTTGCCAATTAAAGCCGCGTCCCTCACAGGAGTGACCAGTGCTGCACAAACAGTGCAAGGCTGTCACCAAGTCAAACCTCCAGGGCTTCATCCCAAGCCACTGAAGTGAGGAACAGGCTGCTCCAGATGCAGACCCTGGAGATTTTAAAATCTACATGTATATATATAATATTTTTTTTTAAGAGAGGGGAAAGAAGGGAAGAGTAGACCTTTTACATCCTTTATTACTTCTCTATATGCCCTGTACTGGCTTCTTAGCCACCCTTAGACACCCTGTGTGTGTGCCACCAATACTGTGACCAGTGCACCCAGTGAGGGAAAGACTGACTGACAAAACTGTTTCTCTTCTTGTCTGAGGACAGCGGGTTTGCACAGAACACAGCAGAAGCCAAAATTATGCCCATGGTTCAGAGGACAGTAGGGATATGGGGGTTTTTTGAAGTCCTGCTATCCACCAGCTAAGGAGAACACTGCTTAAAAAACCCATAAAATGAAAGAACTCAATTTCAACATATTTTGGTTTTATGTCCACAGACAATACAGATTAATTCCATTTAATAATTCATTTAGTGGTTGTGTGAAATAAAGTATTTCCTAGCACATTGAAAATCTGGAATTTGGAGCTGCCACAGGTTCTATTCTGGCACTGATGAATATTTGACCTTATGCAAAGTAAAGTGGTAAGGACCTCTTGTGCATCTACCTGTCTGTAAATCCAGGTTTTCACATTTTTCCAGTACAGTAACTCAAATACCTCCAGCAGACTCAATAAGGTAGTATTAAGAGTAGGATCCATTCTGAGTTAGAAGAAACCTTTGAACATCTTCTCCAACCCCCCTGCCATACCCTGGGATATCTTTCACCAGGATCAGGTTGCTCAAAGCCCATCTGACCTGAGGCTTTGAATAACCTGATCTGAGGCAGGAATTAGTGACAGAAATATGCACCATCCATAACTTTTTACAGCAGACTCCTCAGTCCTTAGCTCATACTAGAATTTATTAGAATTGGTCATAGCTTCAGTGAAACACTTTAGAAAATACCCAGTAAAGAATGGAGATAGTTTTAGTTTATATTAAAGTTATACTGTCAAGGAAAAACAGAACAAGCCTTTTTTCTCCTGTATTTGCAGCATTTCCTCCTTGTGCCTCACTCAGTTAAGACAGTGAACCCAGGCTACTTACTTTTCTATTTCAACTTTGATTTCAGGGGTTTTTTTTGGTGGGCTGTTTGGTTGGTTTTGTTTTGTTTGGTGGGTATTTTTGGTGGGGTCTTTTTTTGTGTGTGTGTGTGTCCTTCTACACTCTGGAAAACTGTTTCAACCTGAGATGAAAAACAAGTGCAGGAACCCCTTACACAGTGAAAGCATTTCTATTCAGGTTAGGTCATTTAGTGTGTTTGCTTTTAAACCCTATTTTTTGTCTTGATAACATCTTGCCCATCCATGTCTTAAATTGATTCACAATCCTCTGAAAATTGCCATTCCTGACAATGCAGCTGATGAGCCACTTGCTACCCCCTTCAGGTTTCTGGGATTTACACCAATATCACAGTTTTATGTGCCTCTTAATTATCTTCAGCTTTATAAAAACCCCAAGTGACACAGTTTAAGACATACTAGATGCACTTGAAAGGAAAAAAAAAAAAATAGAAAAAAATCAAGAGAAGCTTGAAATCTGAATGGATGTTTTACAGACACAGCAGCAGCTTTTGCTTTATCAGCTAAGGATCACCAGGCCATTTTTGTCCTTAGCAGCATTTTAGAAATATTAAAAATGGGCACAATAAAATGAAATTGAATAACTAGTAAATATTTTCTCTCCTATTTATATTAATTTATATATATATATAGACCAGACAGATACAGTGCAAAACAGATTTTGAAGATCTAAATGAAATTCCTGAATGTTCAGACCTTTCAGTCTGCCTTGCTTTGTCGTTTGAGGCATCTCATTTCCAGATAAGAAAAGAGACCTGGATCTCTTGGGCAGGCAAAACGAAGCAGAATTTTCTCTTTAACTAAAAGCATACATTGCTCCAGGTTTATTGGTATCTATCGTCTATGTCTCAAGAGCAAATAAATATTCACGGGACAGTATTGTATTAATTAGCTTAACCTGCAATGGAAAATATTTTTGGGGTTTATAGTGTGATCCTGGGAACTTCAACTGGCTTCCCAGTATAAAAAGAAAAGCACCAGATACTTCACGTGGCAGCCAAATCTGCCATGGAATGAAGCTCTGCTGTATCCTGACTGCCATCAAAAGCAGATTGTTTAAGAGCAAAGGATCATGACATCTGCTCTACCCACTGGTACTTTTTTCCAGTGATAATTTTCAAAATTCTTTCTTCCCCAGTAATTACTGGAAAGATGACTTAGAACCTAATTTTAAAATACACAGATTTTTGACACTAGAAAGTGTTAAGATGAGAATAGAGAGAAACTTCTCTATGCCCCATGTCCATTTGTAGCCTCCAGCTCCATGCTGAGGATGCCAGCCCCACAACAAGCCCAAGGTCTGTTCAATTAACATTTCTCTCTTGTCCTTAATCCACTTCTGTGCCATCAGCTATCACTCTGAGCTTCACTGTTCAATCTGCAAACACTTGGCCTAAAAGGAAACCAACCATTTCCCATCCCTAAGTCCTGAATCATGGTAGTGGCACCCACCCTCCAAAGAGCCTTAATACTTCAGCATTTATCCATGTAGGCATAGCTGAGCTTCTTGAGATGTGGGGTCTGACACAAAATATCACATGTGGACCAAACAAAACCATCCTTTAAAACAGATTCATCACTCCTGAATTTCAGCTGTCACACAAAGAAGACCTTTTCATCAGCTCCTCTAGTTTTCAAATAGAAAACATACTCAAACATACTCAGCCTCTCAGCAGCATCACACAGGAGAGCTCACATAACACATGTTTTTCCTGAAATAAAGATCTGAAAAAGTGTTATAAAGGAAATTAACTCTGATTAGCAGATCTGGAATGAACAAAATTTTAAGTTTGTTTTTTTTTTTTCCTAGAGAGACCTTATCTCAGTTAGAAAGATACAGTGCAGAGCCTCCTGGATCAGCAAAATTGCTTAGGAACATTTCAAAGACACTTGGCAGCATGAAACATGCATGCATACTCTAACACATTCAAGAATTACTCCCTTGCAAAACTTCAACTTTTCTAATGAAATGAAAAAAACCCATAATATTTAATTAAATCTAAATATCCAAGAAATTAACAAAATGGCAGTATTAAGATCCCTATAACCCTATTTTAATTGCATACAAAGTATTTTCTACTTATATTTTAAGTATTTCTCTAAATTATCTGTTTGTGATAAAAAAATGCCCTATCAAAGAAAAGATGACAAAACAAAGCTTTTTGAAATTCAGTGAGTTAATTTCTTAACTTTTTTTCATTTTGACATCGATGTTTCAATATTTTATGAGATTTAGTCAAATTTTATAACCTTGAATCAAAGAGAAAGTAAGAAAGAGAAAAAACTTAAATATTAGAGATTAAGATCTAAATTTTCCTAATTTGTAATTATTTTGCTTTAGTTGATCAGACTGTTGGGGTTAACAGAGAGAATAGAAATTCATAAAACTATTCTGTAATAATTTAACAAGTTTTCAAACAACAATTTCAAGCATCAGTTTGAAACCAGTTCCCATAGCCATTATTTATATCATATCCAGAATTGTGCCATTAACAACTATTCTTCAGTGCTAAGTAACCCTCAAACATTTAATAGTAGTGTAAAAAGTACAGTGATTTTTAGTTCCTAAAGCTAACTTGCATCAAAAACTCCCCTCAGGATGTAAGTCTGAACCAGCAAAGCACTAACCTTCAGCACAGCAGCAAATAATGCAATTTTTTTCTCCGATGAAACCATAATTTCTCAAACACAGGCAGGAGAGATCAAACTTTCTGAACATAAACCAAGTTCCAAAATCACACTGTCATGCAACACGCCCTGCATTGGAAAAGTGAAGGGAAGAAGAGGGGCTGGGAGGGCTTCTTGCAGCTGAGCTGTGACAGAGATTTCCTGGGGGACCAATGCCACGGAGAGACAGCGCTGCCCAGACCAGCTTGGAAGCCCCTGCAGCCTCATGGTGTGCCCTGGCTCCTCTGCTCTGGATTGCACAGGAGATTGTGCTGCTCCTCGGAGAGCAGAGCCTGCCAACAAGTCACAAATTTCGGTCCCAGCACTGAGCTGCATGACTGGTGTACGACTGGGGGTGTTTTGGGAGCTGTAGGTTGGACTCTGCAGCCCGTGGCACCTCCTGAGCTTGACTGTGTCAAACTGGAAGGGTCCTGGAGAACCTTTGTGCAGTGCAACAGATGCAGGTGATGGTTTTGTTTATTTATGCTGGACAAAAAGCTGTTTCTAGAAACATCTGTCACTGAACTGAGATGGTGAATGCCCCAGATGTGATTGTGAAGTGCTTCTGGAGTGACCTCCACGGCAGGAAACATCAGCACACGCAGCGCTGGGAGCAACATTTGCACTCCTTGTTGGAGCAGCAGGCAGCAGGGCAGAAAGCATCAGCCTCAGCAGGTTCCCCCCTTCCCTTTGAACCTGCAGCAGGCCAGGGACCCCTCCCCTGTGTGTACATGACCCATCAAAGTACTTTGACAGAAGCCAAAGGTGATGGAGCTCCGTTCCCCCCGTTCTGCTGAACGCCAAACATTGAGGGAGGGCTGTTTGCTGCCACGCCTGCCCCTGACCCACAGAGGTACCAGTGACCCCTGGCTGCCCACTACCCGTGACTGGGAAGCTGTGGGAAAGGCCTGCTGCCAGCCCAAAACTGGCACAGAGGGCAGGGCAGCTCTGGGGCACGCCACAGCTCCAGCTCACAGACAGGGCTGGCACACAGGCAGGGATGAAACCTGGATGGAGCACTTTGGGTCACAGACCATTTGCACTTATTTTGACCAAGGGACAGTAGAGTTGGCATTTAACAATAATTTGTTGAGCCAGCTTGTGAGATGCAAAAATATTTTGCAGTACTCAGAACATAACTGTGGTAGCAGCTCTGACTGAGAAATCAAGTTATAACTATGACATGCTGAGTGCTCAAATAACTGTTATTTTGACAGACTGGCCCAGATTCCCATCTTGTTTCTTGAGAGAAATGCTGTATTATTTCATAAAAGAACTCCTGCAATACCCATTTATGTCAAAATAAGAACATAATGTAGACTTGCAGTCAAGGATAATCAAAATTTCTCTCTAAAAAAATTCTGTGTTATGCTTGCATCTTGAGAAACCTGCTAGGGTTGGGGTCAAAATTTCAAAGTCTGCAGTTTGTGAAGGAATATTTTTTTCTTTATTCTTGGTGTATTAACAGAATTATAATTTGGTTTTTGATGTTTTCAAAGGTGGACATATATTTATTTTATTTCTGCCTTTGCAGTGTAAAGGAATGGGTGCAATGCCAACAGACTATAAGAATAAGCAGTAAAGGCAGTACTAACCCTTTGCTTTTCCTGGTGACTTCAACTGATTGAGGAACTAGGTCAGAAGAAATGTGTCTCTCTCCTCTTTATCCAAAAGAAAAAAGATATGATAACTATGATTGCACCAAATTCCTGCAGCCATTTAACCCTTTAACTCTTGAATTTTGATAAGAATTACACACACACGCTGCAGTGATAGGTAGAAATCTGTCTTAGCTTTTGATTAGCTATAATTCTATCCTAAGACCTAGAGTCTCATACTACAGACACAAACATTGTAAAAAACCATTTGGTTTTGGCTCATGTAGGACTGAGCTATCAAGGTGAAAAACTGTGCTACAAGCCTTCCAAGAGCAGACTACTAGAGAGTGATGTTTTTGTTATTTCCTGCTGGGACAGGAATATTTTAAAGAGTAAGCTGAATGAGCAGAAACGCTACAAAACCACAAGAACTGCTTGGTCTTTGAACATTGCACTTAGGTGCATAGCAGAAGCAAAAGGTGCAGCCTGGGCCTGGGGGGAAGAGCAGCCAAAATAGAAAATTTCAGGCTGTATTTTTCAGGAAACTGAGGCTTCTTTGTGTATCCAGAACAACATTGTCCATCTACTATTTACCTAAAAATTGAGCAGCTTCTCATTGTCATGTTTTATGTGTTACCTCAATAGTGGCTCTGTTTGAATTTCCTAAGATGACACACAGTGTATTATATAGCTCAGTTCTCATAAAATATTTGTAAGCTGCTGACAGATAATACATCTTGAGAAAATATTCAATATCCAGGTTCCTTCAAAAGAAAACAATTTCATTTCTCCTCCACGACCTCCATAGTTAGAATGTGCCAAGTTTGGCAGTTACCAGTACATTGCTAACGTTTATTGTACTAAAATCCAGATGTGCTACTACTAGTGGTCAGCAGCAGGGTTCCCAAAGTCCATAAGATCCATATTTTAAACCATATGTTTCTTGATGGCAAGAGATAAGAAGATGACTGCAAATGTTACATCAGAAAAGTAATAGAGCTAAAAGAAAAAAAAAAAAACGAGATGACAAATATTTTCTTTTTTCATAAGAATCTTTCTCTAAAACAAGTAGAGTTCATGTACCAAGAATATTTTACAATCATAACAAGTGCCATATAGTTAGTTAATACCTGATGTGCACTTGTGTTTTAGCACTATCATTTATGATTTCCTCTATAATCTAGCAGATGAGCTGATTCACTTTAACTTCAATTTGCCCTACTCCTGACTGTATTAATTTTTTACCAATTAATAAACTTTGCACACATTTCTGCAGTGTTGAGGATGATCTCATCTTGTTCTGACAAAAGACTACATCAAAGCAGTAAATAAACATGAAGCTGTGTCCAGCTGTTGATCATTTCTCTACAAAAGCTGCATCTCTGGCTCATACTCTCCCTGTCCAACACTTGGCCTGATATTGGCTCGGTAACTTGTCCTAATTCCCCACTTCAGAGCTGGGATCAGCAAACAGGGAGATGCCCTGAGCACCCTGTGAACTGTGACCTCCAAGGAGGAGCTCCTCTCCCACCAACTGGAGGATTTCTGCCCCTGAGCCCCAAAGTAGTCCTAAGACCTCCCTATTCACCCTGCTGCCCTACTGCCTCATGTTACAAATGTGTAAGGCAGTCAGGCTTCTCTAAAAAACCAAAATTTTTTAGCAAACTAGTATGGCATCAGATTAGTGACAGCACAATCTCCTAAAGGGAGCAGCATGGACTCAGTATGGACTGGAGCTGGGATGGGCCCATGTGAGAGCCTTGTCCTGAACATGTGATACGTACAGAGTGCAGGGCCAGGCCCCGTTAATCCTGGGGGATGTTAATCCCCATCTGTCAGGACAGGGCAGTGCCTGCTCCCAAGTTGCCTGGCCCCACGCCACAGAGCACAGGTGCCCAGCAGTAACAAGTTTGTGGCCAGCCTGCAAAGCACAGCAAGCAGCATTGCTTCTGCAGGAGGCTCTGCTCACGTGCCAGCACCGAGAAAACAGCCAGAGAGAGGCTGAGCAATGGTACTGGAGGTGGCATAAATTCTTCACTTGATGTCTGATTTTCAGCAAAAGTTGGTCAGTGATTGGGGGTTCTTAAGCATAAAACAGGATATCACCTACTGGCTTTTGCTGAGAAACACGAGCCTTGACTGAAGCACATGCACCAGCAGCCTGTGACAGGGGTTTGGGACAGAAGTGCCATCTGGCTACAGGCAGTCCCTGAGTTTGCCCTTGAGTTTCTGGGCTGTCAGCAGAGCCTGTCCATGCACCCCTTCCCTTCTCCACAGAACATCATTCCAAAGCAGCCTCATTGGCAGGTCAGGGCACAACTGCATCCCTGCCTGTGGCTTGTGGGGAGTTCCAGCACTAAAGGTGGGAATGCTGTCACTGTACCACTTCCTCCAAGCTGGTTTTGCCTACCAGAAGATTCCCCTGTTGGGAGCAATTTTGTAGCAATATTACATTGCTAGTTATTAATTTCTTTACTTTTTGGGAACTATTAACCATGCAGTTATTCCCTACCTGTAGAAATATCTATATTTCAATGACGGTAGAGCAGATTACAGTGGAATGAATTCTGTCTGGTATAGAGCACTAAATGGTAGTATTGTTTTATAGTGAAATCCATTTTTCTACAAATAAAGCAAGTCTCTTAAAATAATCTGCCAGTAACTGAACATCTCTGCTAAATTTTGAAGCACAGAGTTTCATCATCCTCTCTACACATGCACATTATTCCTTTTGGGCTGTGTTCTTATAGCAAATCCATCATGGGACCACATCCAGGGTCTACAGTTTCAAGGTAGTGACCCCATGACTGCCTTGAACATGAACGTGCAGGAATTTAATAATTCCCAGTGACTTTTTTTCTCCCACACTTCCCATTTATTGGAGACTGTGAATATAACATAAAAGTAAGGTGTTCATCTTTGCCTTGTTTTAACTTTCTCACACCTATGTTCACTGCACATCCCCATGGCAGTTTGTTTTGTAAACACTTATTTCCGCTCAGCACCAGAATTTTCCTAGGGCTTAGTATCCTGTATATCAAGGTAGCACAGGGATAGCCTTGTTCCTGAAACCTCAGAATTGACTGCTGCTGAAACACATGCCATGTTGTAAGGTCAGGGTGCTAAATACCTCTTTCAAGATGTTGACAAAACAGGAGTATTAGCAGGGACAAGTCTTGCTTTAAAGTCCTGCCTGTTTTCACAGGTGCTTTCCTGAAAAAACAGCTTGAGGTTTTTTCCTTTCCATGAAATTTCCTGATCTTTGTTTTAACATCCCCCTAGAACCTTGTGGGTCACTTGACCATGCTACTGAGCTTTCCCACGATAATTCCAGGAATAGCTCCAAGATGTGAATCATTATGTCCTGCCTTGATCATCAGATGCTTATGCAGCCTGTGCAATGCCCCATCTGGTTAACTCTAATTCATACATTTGGGGGCCTTCCTGCTATTTCCCCGTGGCTTGTGCACAACTCTGTTGCCAATACAGTAACCTGAGCCAAAATCTCAGTGTGAACTGAAAGAGGTTCATTGCCTTGTAATGAAGTAGAGGATTTGGTGCTGTCTCATGCAGTGCTGCCCTACCCCACACATGAACGTTGGTTTGTTCACATTCCCTGGGGCTTTTCCATCACTCGAGGTGAGGATGTGCAGCCTTCTTTCCCAGCCAGAGCTACGAAAGAAATATTATTGCTCCTTGTTGTTACTTCCCAAATTTACTGTCTAGCCTAGCTAATACTGTCTGAATGCCTGTGCCTTGCTGTTCCACACCACTGCTCTGATTCCAGCCTTATGCTTCGTGGAGCACTGATTTATTTGGGCAGAGAGGGCTGCAAGAGAGCAGGAACACGTGCTGCTTCGTGCTACAGGACACCTGTTTGCCCTCGCCTGCCAAATAACATTTTGTTCACGACAGTTGTGGCTGCCACCAAGACAGATTGAATTACAGCAGGTGCCTGGGAAACCCAGGAACTTTTGGGGGATAGAAGCCTATGCAACTGTAAAACACTTTCTGTGTTTGAAGCCAGCTTACGCTTGGAAAGACTGGTGGGGACACAGTGAGCCACAAGGAAAGGAGCCTAATGGAGCTTGTGAAAGAAACATTCCCATACGAACTGAGCCCCCGGCTGCAGCTGACTGGATGGAAATAGGGTATCAGATGCCTTCTTTGCTCGAGAGAAGGCTGAAATTAAGTTTCCATGTCTGAACACAGAGAATGAAACAGTGTTGTGGCAGTGGGGACTCCATGAGCTGGTGCGAAGCTGGTGAGGTGCATCTGAGGCTGCTGCTATGCTACACCCTGTGCTTGACCACCAGCACCAGCTGGTGGTGCTCTTAGCACCGTTTTGATCCACCTAAAATCTACAGAAAATGTAATTTCCTTATTCTCATAAACACTAAGCTCAAAAGCCTGCAGGTTCTCCAAAGATAACTGGTTCAGACCGCAGTCTGAAAATCCACCGTCACAAAACCAGATCCTTTAAACACTATGGAAAGTTGGCTGTAGCTCCTACTCTAGATCTGCATAAAAATCTGTCCCAGATGCCATCTACCATGAGAAGTGGGAGCAGCACTTCCTGGCAGGACTCAAATATCAGGCAAATGACATCCACTGAGGTGCAGACCACTTTCATGAAGGCTCCTTTCAGACAGAATCATTCACACAGTGGGGACTGTGCTGATGGTAAGGACCTGCTTGACAGACAAAATGCATTCACAAAATATTCGAGATGTATACAGAGATCAAAGTGAACAGCTGAGAATATTAAACAAATATCATGTATGAACTAAAAGACCTAAGAATGATGAACCAACCAGTACAGTTACCATGCATTGTGAAGAACACTTTAAAAAATATTAAATAGCAGAAGGTATGAGCAGTCTTATTCTTTTTAAAAAATGTTTTAGTATATGACCAAATATATCTATTGGTACTTATCAGGCAGGCATGTTTAAAAATCAAACAAAAACCCTTCAGATGAACCTTATAATGTAAATGTAAAATTATAATTGTCGAAACAGGATGAAAAAATAATTCTATTTTTGCTAAGGAACATCAAAATTCTAGTATTACAATCTCTTGCAACATAGATGCAGAGAAAACTTTGTCCTTGAAAATTTAGTACTGCCAAAATAAGTCTTTCTTCTATTTAAAAGATTTTTCCTTGACTTTATTTCTGCATTTTTGGTAACTTTAAAATAGGAAATAATCTTTTTGAAAACCTCAATCCTCTATTTTATCAGGGACTATTCTGTCCTTTCTCCTAACCCATATCATTAGAAGCCAAGAAGATACAGTAGTAAAAATAAACTTCTAAAACAATTCCACAATGATTCCATAACAGGTGGATTTTTTTTTTTCCTCCTCAATATATTCCTCCTGGCAACTCTGAAATCCAAGTGAGTCCCATCTCTAAAATGTGGATGTGTTTAAAGGCCAGCATGGGAGTGACCCCGTGATGGAGTGAAGGAAAGCAGCGGTGGGAGCAGAGCTCCGCCGGGAAGCGCTGGGGCCGCGGCCGCCTCCGGCTGCACCACGGGCACAAGGGCTCTGCCTGGACCCTTCATTTCTAGCAGAGGATCAAAGGCTGGGGTGTGAACCAGGAGCTCTCAGGTTTAGCTCTGGCTGCAAAACAGTGGCACTTGAGAAGAATCAGGTTTAGTTTCTCTTTATAATGGTGCTGTACATCCTGGGTGAACTTTGGGGGTCCTGTTGAATCTCTGAGTGGAAAAACTGCATCCACCTGGGATTCATGAGCTCTAAAAATGAGAGAGATGTGACTCATAAAGAAAGCTTCACGGGACAGTTTACAACATGCAGGGGTTTTTAAATGTTTTCTAGAACTAAACAGGCAATTATACCACGGAATAAGATGTCAAAATACATTTAAAAACATGGATAAAAAATAAATGTTGTTAAATTATACATCCCTGAAGAGTAAAAGAACCTGATTTAAAAGCATACTTGAAATTTTAAAAGGACTTCCATGTGCCAAGAAAAATAATAATAGAAAGCGGGTGCAAAGCACTTTAAAAAATAGGTTGAACTTGATTTACAGAAGACACTGAATTTAAGGAACAAGAGCTAGATAATTTAATATGAATGTAGGTATATGGTGAATTACTTCCACAGTGATGGCAAATTAACTTCTAGCTAACAATATATAGTATTCAACAGTAAGAGGTAATAATAATTATCCAGACTAATCTGAAGCAATAAGTAATAATAATTAGTTTTATGATAATCTATGATTATCTATTACTCATGACCTGTTTGACCTTTGGGTTTTTGTTGATGTCAATAGCTTTTTTACTCACACATCTTTAATCTTTGCTTCTATCACCTAGAATATTATAGACTGGATGCAGAGATTTTCTTTTAATTATTGATGAATCTTCTGCCCTTCCTCAAATTTTAATAGTAATCACAATAATTGAATTAGAACTTAATGGAACAGTGATTTGGGGCTTAGTATTTTTCCTGCCAAATGAGACTTTTTATCCATTAACTTTAAAAAGGAGAAACAGGGCAGAATTTTTAGCTGGGCTTTAACAACAAATGATTTTCAAAGAATGATAATTTTTTAGATTCAAGAAGAAAAATCCCTTAAGTCTTTAGGGAAATAGGATTAAACCAAGATACTTCAAATCATATCAGCCTTGAAGTAATAGAAGCTTTCCTGATAGCCTGAGATTAGAAGGGACAAAAGAGCAGAGCCTGTCCTCAGGCTGGGAAGAATACAAGGCAGGAGAGAGACGTATTCATTCCCTACACAAGTGGCAGCACTTTATATGATTTTTGGAAATCAGAGAAAGTCTTGAGAATCCCCAGTCACTGACTAAATTACTTAGAAAAATGATATTTCTTCAATACATAACTGGAAAAATAGAAGGAGAGGGAGCTGGAGTGGATAATAAGAAAAAAATGAATGATTTCTTAACCAAAATACCCAGTTATTTCGGTGATAGGCAAAAAAATTCCCCAGCCATAAAACATAGAGGGACATTAGTGTCTCTCCAGGACAGAGCCTGAGCATGGTGGGACCCAGGATGGTGAAGCTTTAAAACAGGAGCCTCAAAGTCAGAGCAGCTGCTGCTTGAGCAGTTTCAGCCACTTAGCTGAAATGTCACAGGTTCCATTTCATCAACTGCTTAAATGAATTTCAAGAAGTAGTGTGCCAGTAACACTGACAATTTTGGTTTTTAACAAGAATATTCCAGTGAGCTGCTCAGCTTTACTCAACAAAAGTGGAGACACCAGCAGTCCTCATAGACAAGCTCCTGAAGAAACATGCAAACTTCTTTTAACCTCTGAATGTATAGGAATGTGTAGGAATGTGACTACAGAAAGCTTTCAAGAACCAGTAATCACTTGCAGATAGAATTCTAAGATCTAGAAGAGGTTTCTGAAATGAAAGTTTCAGGAGTTTGAGGAGCTGAGACACTGAAGTTAGTTTGTTATACACTAACCATAGTCATGGGATGGTTTCTTATATTTACATAACCCTTCCTATAAGACATTGGAGGCAGTTTTTTGTTTGTGAGGTGATGGTCTTTTCTATTTGGTTTTTTTTTTTTTTGGCAGGGGGAAGGAGATAGGGTTTTCTGTTTGGTTGGTTTTGGGATTTTTTTGATGGGGGGAATCTGAAGTTCTAGTGTGTTTAGGTTTTTTGTTTGATTGTGATTTTCTTGTTTAAATGAATTGTTCATTTGTTTACTTGTTCATGAATTTTTTAAAAAATATTTGGTAAATAAGTGAGAGATAATATTGGTTTAAAAATAAAATTTAGTACTTGCAAGAAGAATAAGATTTCTTGATACAGAGTGGACTTGATACTCTTAGAGGTATTTTCCAACCTTACTGATTCTATGATGTCATTGAACGGTCACAAATAGAGAGGGTACTAAGCAGATTTGAGTTCTAGACTAGTTACATGCTGTAGACTTAATAATAATCTGCATTTATGAGCAAAGGCTAAGTCCAAATCCACAGGGGTTGTGCTAAACAGGGGCAGAATTTCCCTCCTCCTCCACCAGGCAGGCCCACTGCACCCTGTAAGGGTTTATTTGCAGGAGAAAGCAGATGGTGTTTGTAGTGCTGCATTCCAGCTGGGACTCTGCCAGGGAAGGGCAGACTTAATTTTTGTCCCCTTTTCACCATGACAACTTTGCCAGCCTGGCTCTCATCACTTGTTTCGTGGTGGCAGTGTTAGCTAAAGGAGGATTACAGGGCAGAGATGTTGACTTGGGAGGCTACAGTTGTTCTTTGGGTGAGCAAAGAAATTTGCTTGCAAAGCCAGGGGTTAAGCACAGAAGATTCAAGACGTGATTTATTGTTCAAACACTGAATAAAACAAAACAACCAACTAAAACTAAACTAAATCAACCAACTGAACTAAAAGACAAAGAAATTGCAATTAGGAGAGCTTGACAACTTGCTCACTCAAATTAGTGTCATAATTAATGTTAAGGCCAAAACCAGCTACCTTGTGAGATATCCTGGCTGACCCCAGAAAGCCTCCTCTTGGAAGAAACCACCTTTCTGGATTTCTGAGACAGTTTTCTGTCTCAGAGCAGAGGAAATACTGTTGCTCTCCATACAGCCATCAGTGCACTCTCACCAGTGTACCTGATAAAAATAATTTCACTGAATTAAAGGGACAGAAACTGAGAAGAAAAGATTGAGTGATACATATTTTCTTTGCTGAATGCCTCACATGTATTTGGCAGGAATGCTGGAGTGAGCACAGCCTGCCTCCAAGAGATTGCATGGGAGTTTGACTCCAGCCTTTCCAGCACTCTGTGAATAGACGTAATGTCACAGGCTGGATAACTACAGAATTGTGTTGCTGTTCACTTTAAAGCACATCCCTTTGTTACCCATCACTTCAAGAACTACTTATTTCATGAAATCAGCTTTTCTAGTGTCAGTCCTTCCAACTAAACAAAAAGGGAGATGAAAAAAAGACTATTTCAAAGTCTGTTCTTCGTATATGAACAAATGATATGGAGTGAAATACACTATTCTTCAAGCTCGAGAGGTGAATTGGTATCCAGCTAGGACTGAAGCAGCCCTTAACAATAATACCTGATAGTTCTCATTACACTGCAAATGAAAGTGTTTCACAAGGATCACTTGAAAGGCTCAAGTAAGATATATTGTTAGCATTTTTCTATTTGGAAGATCAGTGGGATAAGGAATAGATTAAACTACCAGAACCTGCTAAAGAGACTAAATTTCACAAGCACAAATGAGCTGGATGAGCCAAAATAACCTCTACCTGTCCTGTTTTCCTATACTGAGAGACAAAACCATTCTTTAATCCTGACTGACATTGGTTTAGACGAGAAGTAAACAGCCCGGAGCACGGTCCCTGCAGGAAGAGCCCCAGGCACGTTTCTCTGCAGCACAGACAGCCCCAGAGCTGCTCTCCTTGAGGCACCCATCCTGGGAAGGGAACTCCTGGTGTGCTGAGCCTTGGCAGGGGTGCTGCAGCAGCCCTGGGCTTTCAGGGAGTGGGACCAGAGAAGAGCAGCCCGGGAGGCATCAGGCCTCCCTCTCTGCACCCTGGCTGCCCACACAAGGGGTCAGCTATTGCACAGGGGTTTCTGCAGTGAGTAAGTGCTCAATTTAAGTGCCACAGATCTTACTGCAACTTTCAATCTTGTTGTTTTCTCTGCATGATTTCTCCACCAGTTTGTTTCCCCTTTTGATATGGGTTCATGGGTTTCTCTTTTGGTGAGGTTTTATGTGTTTCATCTAGGGCACCAGGATGGACTGCACTGCTGTTCTTGTGCCTATCAATGAGCAGGAGGACAAAGAAACCACAAGAGAACCAATCTGGCAGATTTAACAGGTCCCTGGAGCTAACTCAGCAGCTTACTGGATGCCATTCTGCATGGAACCTTCTCAGCAAACACTTCACAAAATAGAGGCCATAGAGTAAAGGTTTCAAGCTCTCACTGGCTTTAACCTGCTTGAAATCAGGCTCTTCCAGCCCTGCAGAAGGAACTTACAACCTCTTTATTTTTCTCTCCCTTCCTCTCAAGCCCTCCCAACACCATAACATCAAAATAAAAATACATTTCCATGTGTTGCCCTTCGTAGGCTCCTCAGCCTGGACCACACTCATGAGTAGAAAGAGAGCTGGAATTCCCTTTGCCTTTGGCCCCGTTGCCAGCTGGAGCTCTGGTGTCAGCAAACACCCTGAAAGCCCCTGAACCATCAGCTGGGACCAAAAGCACCCATCCTGTTCTCTTCAATAAAGTGACCACAGCTCTAGAACTACTTTCAAAAGACCCTTTTTGTTAAATAAACTAAATCTACTGGGAGATACTAAAAAAGGTTGGTGTGTAAGAGCAAGGTATTAAGGAAATAAAAACCAGGTTTAATGGAACAAAAATCCCTACTTAAATGCCTTATTTTCACATTGCTTCAAACTGTATTAATGTGAATCATCTAGGCATTGTATCTGAAAAGCAGAAATGCCTCTTTTTCCTTTTAAATGAAACAGTGAAGAGCAAACTAGCTTAATGTCATTTGATTGCCTGAATAGAAACTAAGCAGGAAGAATAATTAATCCTCTTTGCCAAACATAACATATAAAATCTTAATAATTCTTAAAATGGCATTTATTACTGAAATAAAAGTGTTTTGGTGCTTCTCAATGGAAGGAGAGACACAGAAATGACATTTTTGCATTTTATACCATACTTAAAAACATCAGCTCACGGCTTAGCTCTGTGTTTCCTTCGAATTAAAATCTCAGTAAAAGCTCAAGCTTCACTCTTTTGGGAATGCCAGTGTAGTTTAAACTACATCATGTAGAGGACCAGAGGGTAAGGGAAACTGGATGGTAGCTGTCTCAGGGATGATAAAGCAGGGATTTTCTGCAGAGAAAGCAGGAGCTTCAAAAAACAACAGCATGAGGTAATAGCACATGGGCTAGATCTTTCTCCAGGAGGATCAGAAGCAGATTAGGAGGAGAGGGACTTAGATAATAGCATTTGAAATTAATCATGTTTATTATACAAGTGGCCTTGTTGGACAAGCCATTTCATACAAACAGTGGCTGCAGCCCTGCTTTGGCAGGCAGGGACTGCTGAATGGGGCCCCTGGGGTGGCCTTAGGGATGCTCAGTAAATCTGCTGGCTCTAGGGCAGGGCTCACCCTGCTGCTCTCATTCAGGAAAGCTGAAAGGAGCAGCCACCAGCACTGCAGCTGAGCTCACCATGCCAGGCCCTAAGGAACAGCAACCCCCTCATCCTCCTGGCTTCTTCAGTGCCTCTTTCTCCCATCACAACTGAAGGAGTGACTGTAATGCTTCTCTAAATATTTCCGATTATGGGTTTATCTGAATAATAAGAGCTTCAGAGCACTGAAATCCAGGCCTGTACCTGGCCTGCAGCATGGACAGAAGAGATGGAGTTATGGTTGACTCCATAACACAAAGTATAAAGGGATGACTGTCATGCTCTGCACTGAGGAGTGAAATCAGTTCCCTGTTTTACCACATCTAGCACATTTAGGTTGGCATTAGTACTGCCAGGACTTGAAAAGGATAAGAGCAGCTTTAGCTGAGGTGGGGGCTTTTATCAGAGCTTTATTTTCACTGCTTACTCCTTTTAAACTTGACCACAGTTGGAAGCTTGAAGCATATAAGGACAGGAGTAGCTTCAGTCACTTGTGAGAATCAAATGTGGAGTCTCAAGTCACTTCAACGTTTTAAAAAATGTTATCCTCTACTTTGCAGCTCCAGTCATGTAAAGAATAGGATATAACAAGGATAACTTCATCCCTTTAAGTCACAATCCTCTTAGGATGCCTCCATCTTTTCCTTGGTGTAGGCATAACCAATTTAAAAGCCTGGGTCTTTTATCACTCACACAGTATCTGTGAGACTTAGATAAGCTTAATAAAAAATTCTGTAATACACAGTAATCAATATTTTCCAGAAAAATGTATGTTGACTAAAATGTTCAATGAATGGAGAAGGACACTGTGACATCCCTACCTAGGGCAGCCAATAGTGGGGTTTTGGGTGAGAACATCTGGATTCTGGTTTGGCTGCCTGTTGAGGGCTTGCAGAGCAGCCCCAGTGGTGGCTGTGCTGCTGAGCTCCCTGGCTTGTGTGGCTCCCAGCTCAGGCTGCAGCACACACTTCCCTGCACAAATTCGTCTTAACACCACCTCGCTAGCAAAATCTAAACGTCCACACCTCAAATCAAAATACAGAAATGTCACAAAACTTATTCACATGAACTCATACTTGCAACAAATAGAATGAGAAACTTCACACATTTTGTGCTTAAACACCATCTACTCTTCACTACAAAGGAACAACTGTACTTCATAGCCATTCGTTCATCAAAAGAAGCCACAGAAAGACAAAAATAATTCAAATATGAAATTCAAACCACAGAACAAATTCAGCATAGATTCAATGGGCAAGAAGCCTCTGAATTGTTGGACCTCTTGAGAATGCACTTCAGATGAGAAGTCGGCAAGAGTTTAAACTCAAGTCTTTATGTAGGCATTTATCATAATTTTCTCTGCCTAGTAGCGAGATTTGTCAGCCCATTCAGACTGCCATTATCATTGTCATCCACACCATACTCCACTGAGAGTAATTAACCAGTACCTGCCCTAAGTTTTTATCTTCTCTGCGATCTTAGAGCACACTTAGCTCATTAATCTTGTCTTTAAAACCTTTCCATACATCAGAGTAGGCCTTGGCAATTTTGCCAGAAAGCATTTCATAACCCACTCTTTTGCTAATTACTGGCTGAACACAAATGTAGAGCCTGGCCTCATTCATTAAAAGCAGGCAGGGTCTTTGCACAGGTCTCAAACTTCAGAGAGTCCTTTCGGTGCCTCCCTGGCTGAGCCCAGCGGCGGGTGGCAGAGCCACCTCTGTGTCACCTCTGTGCCACCCTGCTGGGGACACCAGCTGGGCCACCCGGGAGCGCAGGAAGGGAGGCTCCAGCAGCACCAGGGCAGCACTAGCTGAGGTGAGGAGATCTCTGCTCCTGCAGGCAAATGCAGGGAAAACTCAGCAAGGAAAAATAGAGACCACCTTGCTTTTCTCGTTTGCCTTTGCCTTGAGTAGCAACGTCTCTCCAAAGTCCCTCTCACTCCCAGCACTGGACCTTGGCTGGTTATTGTAGAGGAAGGGAGGCAGCAGAGAATGGGCTGGGTTTGTTTACTTCAGACTAATTATTTTTCTTTAATTATATTACTATTATCATCATCATTTTAGTAATCTGAACCAGGAAGTAATTACATAATATTAAAAAAAAAGAAACCTTGTTAATCACTTTTTTTCTCCTGACTATAGGTTTTATTCCAACAGGGGCATTGCTGGGAAAAAAGTAAGTTTGCTCTACTGAGGCATACGTATGGGGACATTTCTAACTATCTGATTACCTTACTGTGTCTAATGCATCTAAATGGAGTATTCTTTGCTAGTTCATCTCAGTGTATTGGGCAAAAGGAAGCAAAAAGGCATGATAAAATTATAAGTTGGTATTTCAGTGCACTGTAAAACACATGGACAAAGAGTAATGGCACTTGAGCATTAGATATTTTTCTACATCTCTTCTGAAGGCACTAAAAATCTGCCTTATTTACGAAAGAGGGATACTATCACTAAAGGAGATCTTTAAGTTTATAATTTGTTCCTTGTAAACGAGTATATTTTTGTCCATTGTTAAGTGAACTCATTTTTGCTGCTTTCATGCTTTATTGATCAATAGGGCCCCTGTAAGCATTGACTGAAGCTGTCACACTTGCAGATTGATGTACAGCATATAAATAAGCTGTATATATTGCACAGGATGTAAAGTCTTTATTTCTTTCACAGGCTCTAGAAAGGTTGTCCAAGGATCCCATACTGAAAGTCACTATATCAACACATAGGCAGATTTTTAAAGCTAGTGAAAAATAAATTTACGTGTCAAACTGAGGACCAGACTCTTATTTCAGGCTCTGATTCTACAGTCATGGCTGGGTTTGAGGCTGAGTTGCATTAATTCTAACAGGACCTCTTGTTCTCACCTTGAGGTTGAGTATGCCTTGAAGGAGAACTTAACGCTCCAGTACCAGTGATGAAATGTCGGTCTATAAATACAAATGATCACAGCACATATGCTCCTTTCCCTCATCTCAGCTTCAGGACTGCAGATTTCTTGTGGTTCAGAAAGCCTTAAACAGCAGCATTGGTGTAAGGAATGTATTCCCTTCTCCTCTGTTTTGATGAAATAGGACCCCAAAGGCAAAGGCCTTCACAAGTGATGGTCCCTCCACATTTTGTTCAGCTGGGAAAAAAGGCTCCTGATGACAAGGCTTATGGAAGTTCCACAGCATCTGGGGAGAGGTGCAATAGCTCCAAGTCCTACCCAGGAGGAGCTGCGTGGAAAGGACAGCTGCAGGGGGCTCTCATGGGTGCACAACACAGCTGGGATGGAGCTGGCTCCTCCTCATTTCCATCAACCACCTCAGCTCAGGAACATCAGAAGCTACTCGGTTCTGCGGACACCACCTGGCCAGCCTCTAGCATTTCTACAAATAACAAAGAGGTCAAATAGCATAAAGCTCAGTTTGGCTTTAGGTGGCTTAAGATTTAGTCCCAATAAACTTTACAAGTAGCTTACAGATTGTGAACTCAAATAAGATCTGCATTTTGAGTACTCAGAGTTACAAGTGACCTGTTGATGAAGTTGATTACAAAGGTCAGCATGTAAGAGTTGAACAAACACACATCCTTCCTTAAGGACTCGACACATCACCAACTACATCCACAGATTCATCGAGCAACTGACTCTGTGGGACAGGGTGCTTTGATGGTGTGTTGGTCAGGAGCTGGGGCAGTGAGGATGGGGGAGCTTTTCTGGGTAAAGAACATTTCTGTGCAGTGTTAGTGTTATCCATGAAAGTTATAA
>VXAC01004817.1:0-17350 GCA_013399225.1 Rhipidura dahli
CCAACCCATCTGAGATCCCAATACCAACCACAACCCAACCCAACCCATCTGAGACCCCAATACCAACTCTAACCCAACCCATCTGAGATCCCAATAGCAAACTGCATTTATCTGTATCTTTAACATCTCAATATCTGTCAAATCCCAATCTGTGTTTTCTTCCAGACGTCTCCATTTTCTCTTTTCATTTATTGCATTTACTGAAAGTGTTTAACCCAGAATTTCCTTTTGGGGGAGGGTTGTGGGAACAGAAAGGAAACTCTGTTCCCATTCTGAAGAGTTTCTAGCACCGGGGGATGAATTAAAGTGCCCTGATTTCAGCAGGAATCTTGGATGGAGTTGTTTTCACCCCCATGAAGTGTCCTGGGCACTCCCTTTGGAGAGAGTGGTGCTGCCTGTGGAGGGAAGAAGGAGATTCCCACCTGCTTCTTCATCCAGTATTTCTGTCCTAAAGAGTTCAGCGAAGAACAAGGAAGGATCTTTGAAGCCCTAAATTCACGTTCAGTTGCTCTTCCAAACACCCCGCAATGGAAAATTGCACCAAAAGATGTCTCCAATCAAGATTTAATCATATAATCTAATATATGAATATTAAAAGTGCCCCAGGGAGCCAGGTATGCATTGCAAACATCTGTCATAAACATTCATAATCCAACAGGCTCCTGGAGTATTAAGAAATTACCAAAAATAGAAAGAAGGAGAGGGTTTTTGTAAAAGAATTTCCTTCCAACTTGAAGCAGATGTCTTCCAGTTACTGGTTCCCTGCATTTGGAGGTGATGCTGGGAGGTTTTTGACTCAGGAGTCTTTTGACAGAGATGAGGTACAGACTCAAATAGGTAAAAATGACACGGAAGACACTTTAAAGTCATTTTCCCTCATCTTTTAGGCTTTGATTTCTGCTTCAGCCTTTTGTGCTTTCCAGGATTGACGCTCCACACACCCACGGTGGTGCTGCCACTCCCAAAACTCTGATTTGGGTGGGTGGGTGATGAGTATGGGGGGGAATCCCTGGGCTGGGAGGCTCTTTATTGTAAAGAGTTGCTCAAACCTTTAGTTTTTCCACATGGAAATCGTGGGTTGGTGGCTGCTTGTCCAGGGAGAAGGATCTCAAGGAGCTTGGGCCACTCTGCCCATTTTATATCTCAGATTTCCCCGGAATTCTCTCTGTTCCAGCCTAGAAAACCTGGGCAAACAGCACAAAAAATGGGTTGAATGCTTTGAATTCAGCCTTTAAAATACCGAGCTGAGTCTAAAAAGCCGAGCTGCTCCTTGAGCTCCCTCAGATGTGGTCGTGGTGCAGGACAAATGTGTCTTCTGCTGCTTGCGAAGCTGCATGAGCAACAAAGCCAGAGGGAGATGAAAATATCTTAAAAAACCCTGGCTTTGCATCTTTCTGCCAACTTTTGAGATGCTGACGAAAGATAACGTTGAAGTTTCAAAGCTGAGGGGGAAAAAACTCCCCGACGATTTTTGTGATGTCAGAGGAAGAAGGAAGCCAGCTTGAAATGAAGGGCTGCTCTCGGGCTCTAATCTTGTAGACACCTACTTAACTTTAAGCCAATTAAATCAATGGACTACTTAACCTTTGCCTACAGGAGAAAGGATTTGCCAGCACAGTTTATATTAGTACCCCAAACCAAATAAGCAACGCTCCAAAAAGCACTCTTCTTTCAGCAAAACTCTATCTGCCCTTGGTGTCACGGGCATAAAACCACGGCCGGGGACTCAAAGGGAAGCCTTGCCTTTCAGTGACACTGCCAAAACTCGTTCCTGTCAGAAAAACAAGCCCCAAACAAAGCATGGCCAGGGTGGAGGCTGAGTTTTGCAGAGCTAGAGCTGGCGTTTGAGCCCAGCTCGCCGCTGGTTTCTGCAAATCACTGGCAGCTTTCACGAGTTGGGTGCTGTGCCCACACTCCCTCAGGGTTCCCAGCGTGGCTGGAAACTCTCCCAGGGGTGCCCACTCCACAAAAGGCCAAGCCCAGGGTGAGTTGAGAAGGGGTGGCAGCTCTTTGTTGGCACTTTGGTGCTGCCCTGGCACCCCGGCATGTGGTGCCAGGAGAAAACGCTGGCGTGCCAAACGTAATGAAACCCAGGGCTCCCCTGCACAGCCTCCCCCCCGGGGCCAGCAACATGTTACATCATTTGTCACTGGACACGTTGGGAGTGTGTCACTGGAAAAACCTTTAAAAGCCGAGCTGGAAGTGCTGTGGAGACAACACACATACACACACACAAAAAATAGACAGCATCATTTATAAATGTTTTTGTGTCTACTATTTACATTTGGGCCATTTCGATGGAAAAAAAAAGGAACAGAAAGCCTCCACTTAACATCTTCCCAGATGGTAACAACATCTGTCTCGATGGCAGCCCGAGGAGCTGACATTTTATGGGTGAAGGGGGGGAATTTCGGGATTTCTCATTTTATTTTGCTTTTTTTTCATCCCCCCGCCCCCAGATTAATTGTCCTGCACGTTGGTCCCATCACTCTTTGCTTTGGGCCATCTGGTCAGATGTCATTAACCCTGGAGACCAACAGCCCCAGAAAGTGGAACCATATGTTCTCAGCAAAGATAAACAGCAAACAGGGCCCTGTGCAACAGGGTTGTGGGTTTGGGGCTTGTTTTGGGGTTGCTTTTTTTTTTTTTTGTCTTTAAAATGAACACAAAAACACTTTGGTGGCAAAGCACATGTACAAACACGTCCTGCTGTGCAAATCCAAGGAGCTCCAAGGCCCTGTGGCAGAGCAGCTCCCGTGTCTGGGGTCGGGATCCCAGCTCTGCTCCAAGGAAGGGGTCATTGCCATGTTGGAATGATGCTGGATCCTGCAGGAAAATTCCCCATCTCTCAGCACGGGGTCACTGAGCACCTTGGCCTCTCTGCACCTCTCCCTTGTGCAGCCTGATCTCTGCCAGCTAATTCTTCTAAATATCTTCTTTCCTGCCCATTGAATGTGACAAAAAAAAGGGGTGTTTTTCCTCTGGGCCACTCCTTTTGGGGGTTGCCATCATTTGGAGCCAAATGAGAGATTTCCTTTTCTCTCAAGGATACTGCAGCAGCTCTTCCAGAGGAGAGAAATTCCCCAGGACACCCAGGGTCAGGGAGGCAGTAGCTGTTCATCCATCTCTCACCCAGCAAAGTCACCCTGACACCTCGGTGTGTCCAAGGAAAAACGGGATAATGCCCAGGCTCTTGGCTGACAGGACAGGCTGGATGATTTCTTCCTTGCCAGAAGGAAGAAATTCTTATCCATTCTCATTTTTTGTCCATTTGGTGCTGAAGCCTGAGCTCTCATTTCCAGACAAGGGCACTGTAACTTCAGCATGGGAAGCCAGGCACAGACTGGTGGATCCGTGTGCCAAGGAGAGATTGTTGTAACAAAACATCCACTTGCTCGGCTTACTTACCATAAAACACCACCAACAGCAGCACCTGTGGAGAATTATGTGGTGATACAACACTGGAAAGAATTTGAGCTGAATCCCTGCCTCGCAGATTTGTGTCAGCGCTTTAAACCTCAGCGCAGATGCTGCTAAATTTATCTGCTGGAGGGAGAACCTTTGGTAGTCCCAAATATTCCCCTCCTTTCCATGCAGGAGCCCAAGATGAGCTCTGTTTGGAGCAGCTCAGGAGGGAGGACAGGGCTGCTCAGCTGCTGTTTGTGTTTATCCTGCCTGAGCTGTCACATTCCTGAGCGCTCAGCACGGGCAGGTCAGCACAGCCCGGCTCCCAAATCCTGCTTTGTGTTTGTTTGTTGGCTTTGCCCAGAACACAGAGGGAACATCTCCAGAGCGTTTGCCTGGATGAGCAGCCCGCTGAGGGATAAAGGGAGCACACAGGGCACCAGAGGTGCCAACCTGCTGAGCAGCTGGTGCAGTGCCTGAGTGTCCATCTCTCACCAGCACCTCCCCTAATCCTGGCTGAGCCCTGACGCTCAGCACTGCCCAGCCTGTGGGGTTTCACCCACTCACCCCATCCCAGGGCAGCCCTTCCCTGTTTTCCTGTGGGATGGGATGGCTGTGCTGCACTTCTGGCTCAGTGTAAATAAGGAAGACCTGCCCACAAAATTCAGGATGCAGGAGACGTGCTGATCCGGGCAGAAGCTCAGGTGAGGTGAGGAGTGCCCTTGAAGGACACAGGAGGTTCCTGTGGTCACTCTTGTCCTGGGGCAGCCCCTGGTCCATGGATGCAGAGCTGGCTGGGATCCTTCCTCCAGCTGCTCTGCTTTCTGTGGGAAACCAATCCACATTTATTCCTTCTCTTTGGATGTTTTATGTTGCAGAGCCACTCTCAGTGTGGACATGGTTAGCCCCAGAAGTTACCCCACCTTTTCTGCCGTGCCCATCCAAGCCTGTGCATTATCCCACCTGAGGAGAAATCCCACATTTGGAAATCGGTGAGAATCTGGATTTATCAGACTTCTCTGGGCATTCTGGAATATCCTCTCAGCTGGGCTGCTCCTCCTCCAGCCACCCCAGCCAATTTGATCATATTTAACGTGCATTCTTCACACATGATCCTGTTACCATTCCAGTGCTCTTGGCTTTGCTTATTCAGGCTGACCTTCGGCATCTCCTGCCATCCTCTGCCATGGTCAAGACCTCCCAGCTTGTTGCCTGGTGGCCCCCGAAGGAAGGTGTGAAGATTAACAGCCCAGAGGATGTATTTAATGAATGGCAACAAGGGATTAGTGACACAGTGTCACCTTTCATGGCCTCTTTAAGCAGGCGAGCTGACACCCGTTTATTTTTGTTTGCACTGTTGAGTAAACTCTGGAAACAGACTGGATTTACAGTCCCTGCTCCCCCAGCGAGGAGCCTCCTCCTGTCCACCAGCCTCGGCTTGGGGGGATGATAAAACCAGGAATCTCTCTCCCAGTTTTCTGCTTGGGGAAGCCTGACAGTGCCACAGCCTCCTCCCTCCCTGCTACTGGAGATGCAGGGTAGGGGTTGTGCTGGGGGAGAGAAGTTCCAGGGCTGTGGAAGGCCTGACTGACAGCTCAGGTTTCCAGCTCTGTGTCCACCAAAAACCAGCTCCACACTTCCCAATCCTCCACATTTCCCAATCCTCCACCTGCCAAAGGGTGCCTGATCAGGGCAAGGCTGAGTTGTCAGGGGGCACAGGCCACCCCCTGCCCTCCTGGCACACTTCACAGCTTCCAAAAGCCTTTAGAAAGGAGAATTCTGGCAAGGATATTCCCTGCAGGGAAGGGCAGAAATGCAGGAGGGTTTCCAAGGACAGAGTTGTCCCAGCACAGTGGCGACAGGGATGTGGGGTTTTGTCCTCGTTCCACTGATGATGCTCCCAGCCAGCAGCAGACTCTGATGAAGCCCCCAGGAACCAGTTCTCATCCACCTGCCTGGTTTGGAGCATTTCCATCAGACCCAGAAGCTTTCCTGGGATCTTTTCCAGGATCTGGAATGTGCTGCAAGCTCCGTGCTGTGCTCAGTGTCACTGCACTGGGACACAAGGCCCTCAACCATGGCACTGGACAAGGTTATCCCACACGGAGCCTTGCACTTCATTCTGAGTGATCCCTGCTGCCTCTGCTTTCCAAATTATCCTTCTCACTATGGGAATTCTGCTGCTCACAAAATTGATTCCTGGTGGCTGCCTTCAGTTCTGCTTCTCTTCATTCCACTCTCACCAATCCTCTCCCCCTTTGCAGATCTCTTGAAGAAA
Source organism: Rhipidura dahli (assembly GCA_013399225.1). Taxonomy (NCBI): domain Eukaryota; kingdom Metazoa; phylum Chordata; class Aves; order Passeriformes; family Rhipiduridae; genus Rhipidura; species Rhipidura dahli. The sequence continues at coordinate 5,684 of VXAC01004817.1, forward strand.
TCCACAGAGCAAATTTATCCGTGACACCCTTGAATTCCTTCCCAGGGCAGCTGCAGGGTCCCAGAAGAAAACACCCAAAGCACAGGAGAAGGGTCAGTGGAGCAGGAAGCCCAGGGATGGCAGGGTGGGAAAAACCTCCCTTGGGAATGGGAGGTTCAGTCTGGAAAGGGTGTTTTGGACTCTGTGTACAGGGGTAATCTCTGCTGCTGGCAATAAATAAATACATTTTGTAGCACTGAGGAAAATGAAGTTTATCTTCCCCAAGCGGCTTTCGGCTTTCGTGGCAAATGTTGCAATTGTATCTGAAATGCCAGGCAGGAATTACTGTCTCCAAATAAAGGCCAGTCCAGTGGCTTTGATTTCTCTCCAGTTCAGGGAGTCTCCTGTGATTGTATCTTCCCTGTGTCAAGGACAGAGGCTGATGTTTCCTTTGCAGAGACAAGAAAACAAAACAAAAAATAAAAATCCTAAAATCAGCCCAAAATCTTGAGCAGGAGTTCAGAGAAATGCTGCTCTGATTTAGCTCTGATGCATTTGCAAATGTATTTAAATTGTGCTCCTGAGCTCGGCTGATTATTGGGGAAGCAGAGTTTGTGTCAACGAAAAGTCTGTGGTCCAGTGGAGACCTGAGAGAGGAGCAGACGAACCCGAAAAATGCCTTTAAAGACGTTTCTCTGTTTTTATGTGATGTGCTTCGTGCAAAATGCACCACAGATGGAGCCATCGAAATCCCAACATTTGGAAATCCCTGGCAGGGGAAGCCGTGAGTGCCTCGGGGCTGAGCTGGGCCAGTCTGGAACAGCAGCTACCGAAGGGATCCCTCTGGCAGCGAGGGGTCCCAGGCAGGAGCAGGTGGGAGCTGCGGGATTGGCAGGAGGGAAATTGGGAGATTCCCATCAGCCAAGGGCAGGGCAGGAGAGGTGGGGAAAGCTGCTCCAGGCCTTTGGCTCAGGGCGCTGCAATCTGCTCCATTGTCTTACAAATTCATTTCCCCTTCACTTCACAGCTTTGTATCTCCCTTCTTTTTTTTTTTATCTTTTTTTTTATCTTTTTTTTTATCTTTTTTTTTATCTTTTTTTTTATCTTTTTTTTTATCTTTTTTTTTATCTTTTTTTTTTATTTTTTTTTTTTTTTTTGTCCTTTCAAATCGCGCTCGCTATTATTTTTAAGGCAATTAAAACACAGAAACGAAGCCCAAGGAAACACCCACTGCATTCCTGGGATGATCCGTCTGTGCTCCCTGCATTCCACCCCAGGCGCAGAGGTGGGAGGCAGCCGGGTGCCAGCACCACCATCACGCTGCATTCCCACCGGGAAAAAGCCGTGGGCAAAGCAGGATGAGCCGAGCCAAGCGCTTCCAATGAACATAAGGGCTGGAAAGAAGTCCCCCAGGGACTTTTTCCAAGTGCTGCTTCAACAGAGAGTGCACAAAACGCCTTCCATTCACCAGGACAAACCTACCTTGGAAAAAAAAAAAATCCAATTAACATTGCAGAGTCTCCGCACCCAGATTCCTGCCGGTTGGCATTTCTATGGCTTGGATGCTGCCTGTCTTTGCCGCTGGATTCCTGAGGCTTAACACCTTAATTCCTGAAATGAGCCCCAGTCCTAATTCCCGATTTTAGGAAAACAACATTCCTGCCATTGAATGAAAACATTTGTACACAGTTCATAAACCATCTTCCTGAGGGGAGGGGGCTGGGAGAGGGGAGCTGGGAGCGCATAGAAGTGCATTGTCCACACGAGCCCACGCCGACGGCTCTGGGATGCAGCTGCTGCTTGGGAAGTGCTCTGCTCAAATATTCCAAAATCCCCCGCTGGACATGGCCATGGCCATGCACACATCCCAATAAACACGGGTGGAGAAGTTTCTGGATCAGGCCTTGGGTTTCTCTCCATCAGTGACAGGCCTGGAGTGAAATTCCGGTGTCCCTGCGGTGGGGTGGGACAGAGTGTCCTGGAGTGCTGGGACACCTCCAGATCCGGGGTCTCCCATGGCACATTCATTTGGAAAGGTGAGGAGGAGAAATGTTGGTCCAAATTGGGATCACAGAGTCATGGAATCATGGTTTGGATTGGATTGGATTGGATTGGATTGGATTGGATTGGATTGGATTGGATTGGATTGGATTGGATTGGATTGGATTGGATTGGATTGGACTGGATTGGGTTGGATTGGATTGGAAGGGACCTTAAAGCCCATCCAGTTCCACAGGGACACTTTCCACTATCCCAGATTGCTCCAACCTGGCCTTGGACACTTCCAGGGACAGCTTCTCTGGGAACCTGTGCCAGGGCCTCCCCACCCTCACAGGGAAGAATTCCTCCCCAGTATCCAACCTAAACCCACCCTCTTTTAGTTTAGAAATTAAAATTCTTAAAATCCTTAAAATTCTCTTGGAAGCTCCAACCTGTGCTGCCCCTCCCGCAGGATTTGCTCAGTTTTTAGAAGATTTGCTCAAGCAGAAGCTCTTGGGTGGAATCCCTAGGCCTGTGTTCCATAGGAGCTTGGCCTTGGAGGGTCAGGATGGCTCCTCCTGACTTTTCCATGTCCTAGGAAGATGTAGGTGGGAAGTGGGAGCGATAATATTCCAATTCCAGCTCCGTGTTGAGCTCTGCCTCCATGCTGGAGCTGAGCATGTCGCACCTTGCTTCTCCTGCCTGGAAATTCCATGATCCACTCCCCATCCTGCCAGGAATCTCATCCCAGTGTTCTGGGACCTCTGTCCCCATGGGCTCTGGAGGAGCTGACAGAGAGCCTGACAAAAATCAAGCAGAGGAGCCCAAGACATCTCCAGCAGGTTCCAAAAAATGGATATTTTTCCCAGCACACATCGCCTGTCAAATTGCAGGATCCGGTCGATACAGTGGAATTACAGTCCTGGGGAAAAAAAAAATAAATAAAAAAAAAGAGGGGAGAGAGAGAGAGGGAAAAATTTGATTCCGAATTGGAGGGATTAATGGTCAAAAGAATGTTCTTCTGGGAGTAATCTAAGTGTTATATTTACATTTGGCTTGGAATTATTTGCAGTGAGGAATTTCAAATGCAAATATTTTAAAAGCATAACATGTAGAGAGAGACACTGTGGGCACTTCTGTTTTCTCTGAAAAAAAAAATTAAAAAAAAAAGAAGAAGAAGAAGAAAAAAATGGTTTTCTTGAGTATTTTTTATTGGAATCTTAATGAGACCATAATTACAGCAGGGAAAAAAGGGAAAAATGTAGCTCTTAAAGGTTTGCTGTGAGTGTTCGTACGGGCCTTGGATTGCAAAGAGAGAGAAAAAAAAAAAAAAGACTCCATCTTTTTTAAAAACTATTTATTTTCCAAAGTGGTGCATGGGAGGGGAAAAAAATGACTGAGCTAAGTAAGTCCTGTCCATTTATGTGCTTAGTCTGTATTTTCTTTTTTCTAAAAAAATATCCAGGAATAAATGTGGAGAGTGGGCCCGTTGTGTTTGCCTTGGCTGCCGCCTTTATCTTGTTCCATTGTGGGACCCTTCCGAGGGGGGCTGCAGAGGTTTCTGGGTTCCTTCTGCATCCACGGGGAAGGGAGTGCGTGGTGCCTTCAGGAATTCCCTGTGTTCCATGGAATCAGGGAATGGGTCAGCTTAAAGCTCATTTCGTTCCACACCTTCCGCTATCCCAGGTTGCTCCAAGCCCGGTCCAGCCTGGCCTTGGACACTTCCAGGGGTGGCAATTCCACCAACTCTCTGGGAGTCTGTGCCAGGGCCTCCTCACCCTCGCAGGGAAGAGTTTATTCCCAAAATCCAATCCAGGAAGGCCCCACCTGGGCCCAGCAGGCGGAATCAGCAGCGGGATCACCACAGGCTCCCCAAATGTTCCACTCCACGTGGATCCTTTTGAGGTCCCCTCCACTGTCCCTGTTCCTCCCTGAGCTCAGGGGTTCCCTTTCCTTCTTTAAATCACTTCTCACCAGCAGGGCTCAATGTCTGCACTTCTTCCACGGGACATTTCAAGATTTCTTTTTATATCTCTTTTCATTTTGCCTCTTTTTATTCACTTTTCTTAATCCTTCACTCTCTTTCTCTGCCTTTAATTTTGCTCACGTTTTCCTCCCATCTCTCTTTTCACCTCTGTTTCTCTTGCTCCCCTCTCACGGATGGAGCAAACTTGTTAAAATAAAGTGCCTTTTCTTTTCCCCAAGGAAGAAAGTGTCCATTTAATACCCCACATGCCCATCAGAGCTGCCGGAGAAGCAGAGCATGACAGGCACATTCTGTGATTCAAACCTTCTGGGTATTGGCAGGAGAATAAATCTTATGTCTGACATAAGAGGGCATCGGGAAAACCAACCTGAAGCTTTTGGAAAGGCTCCACGGAGCTGTCAGTCAGGAGGAGATAAACTTTACATGAAATAGGACCTTCTGAAGTCATTAGCTCCCCACTCCTGCCAGAACTGCTGGAGGAGAGCACCAAGAGGCAGCCAAAGAGAACAGAAAACAAACGTGAATGGCAACGTGTCCCTGAAGGAAGCGCCCCGTACAAATGTGGGAACGCTCGGGAAAACAGCTCTCCAAAGGCTCAGGAGAGGATGGATCCACAGGAAAACTGTGCTGCCTGGAGGACCCAAACCCCAAATCAGGCCATGTTTCCCGCTGGGAACCGATGTCTGTCCGTGAAAATGCCCCGATGATCCCACGTGGGAAGAGGATGATGTTGGAATGTCGGATTGATCCCCAGGGGTCTGAGGAAGAGGAGTGGAGGAGGGCCCTGCTCTGCCCTGTGATCCTCCAAAGGAGCCCTCACGGTGTAATATCTCCCCGAGCCACAATATCTTTCTAATAATTCCATTTATTGCCCTGTTTGTTTTCATTTATGGTTTAACAGACCAGCTGGCAATTAGGCCCTAATTATGCTGTTATGCAAAGTAGCTGCGTTTATTTTTATAGCACGGGCTGCAGCGTGAGCTGTATTTGTTTTTAATTGTGAAATCAGCCATGGCAACGCCCCCTCCTGAAGATCCAAGTGTCACAGCTGGGGATGGCTGGGAATGGCTGGGAATGGCCTGGAACGCTGCTCAGCTGTGCCAAGGAAGGTGCCAAAAGGGGTCACAGCCCTCAGATTCCCATCCCACACCCGGAATGCTCAGGATTCCCCCTGGATCCAGCACTGGTCTTGCTGGGATTCCACTCTTCAATCACCTCCAGTCCTGATTTCCTCCTGAGGGGCAGCTCTGCTCTCTGGGACCAGGAACGGGACCCAGGGAATGCTGGAGCTGTGTCAGGGGGGTTGGGATGGATTTTAGGGAAAGGTTCTTCCCCCAGAGGGTGCTGGGCACTGCCCAGGCTCCCCAGGGAATGGGCACAGCCCCGAGGCTGCCAGAGCTCCAGGAGAGTTGGGACAGCGCTGCCAGGGATGCCCAGGGTGGGATTTTGGGGTGTCTGTGCAGGGTCAGGGGTGGACTGGGTGATCCCTGCATATCCCTTTCCCACTCAGGATATTCTGTGATTCCAGTCTCTGCTTTCTTTCGTTTTGCTCTCTTTTCCCCACATCCACATGATCCAAAGGGGGTTGGTTTTTTTTCCCTCATTTCCAGGAACCAAGGGTGACAATTCCCTTGGCTCGTGGCCGTTGCCATCCCAGCTCTGGCCAGCAGCCCCCTGACCCCCTCCCAGGTGCGAGGGCACAGCCTGTGGGCTGCCACCAGAGTTTCGGAGCGAGGGCGTGACCTGCAGCGGCTCCAAACGTTCCAATCTGCGCTGGCCGGAAGGCGCTGGGCCTGCAAAGCAGGAATTGCAATAAATCACCAGGCTGAGGGGGCTGCAAAGAGCAGGAGGAAGCCCAACTCTGCTTTCCAGAGCTGTCCCCACCCCAGGACTCTTCCCCAGAACCTCAGCTTATCTTCCCAGGCAGGGACCACAGGGACATGAGTTCAGCTTTTGGCACGGCCAGGGCTCTCCTGAGCGAGCTCAGAGCGGTTCCTGTGACTGAAATCTGCTCCTGCACGGCGGGGACGTGGCCACTCCTTCCCCTTCCCCATCCCCATCCCCATCCGGTCCGCTGGAATTATCCCCTCCTTGGGACAACGCCGTGTCCCCAAGTGTTGGCAGTGTCTGCTTTTAGAGGGAGCTGGGTGCTGCGCTCACCTGGGATTTTGGACATTGGGATTTTGGGCAATGGGATATTGGGCAGTGGGATTTTAGTAAGTGGGATTTTAGTGAGATTTTAGGCAGTGGGATTTTGGGCAGTGAGATTTTGGGCAGTGGGATNGTAAGTGGGATTTTAGTGAGATTTTAGTCAGTGGGATTTGGGGCAGTGAGATTTTGGGCAGTGGGATGTTAGTGGGATTGTAGGCAGTGGGATTTTAGAGGGATTTTAGGCAGTGGAATTTTGGGCAGTGGGATTTTAGGCAGTGGGATTTTGGGCAGTGAGATTTTGGGCAGTGGGATTTTAGTGGGATTGTAGGCAGTGGGATTTTAGTGGGATTTTAGGCAGTGGAATTTTGGGCAGTGGGATTTTAGGCAGTGAGATTTTAGTGGAATTTTAGGCAGTGGGATTTTAGGCAGTGGGATGTTAGTGGAATTTTAGGCAGTGGATTTTAAGCAGTGGGATTTTAGGCAGTGAGATTTTAGTGGAATTTTAGGCAGTGGGATTTTAGGCAGTGAGATTTTAGGCAGTGGGATTTTGGGCAGAGGAATTTTAAGCAGTGGGATTTTAGGCAGTGGGATTTTAGGCAGTGGGATTTTAGTGAGATTTTAGGCAGTGGGATTTTAGGCAGTGGGATTTTAGTGAGATTTTAGGCAGTGGAATTTTAGGCAGTGGGATTTTAGGCACTGCCTCCCCCTGCTCCAGTGCAGGCAGTGATTAAATCAGGTCCAAAGTGCTCAAAATGCACCCACAGAGGCCTCTTGTCTCTTCCCCAGCCCCATACAGCAGCAGGAGTGAGGACTCCAGGCTGGTTATTTTTATCTAATTCACTGGGAAATTGTTACACCGAGGTTGTTGTTCCCTCCGTGCGAGCAGAGATGCAAACTCAGGGTCCTGCCTCCTCCCCACTGCTCCAGCTGGGAACAAAAACCAGCAGGGGAAGGAAAAGGAGCTTCCAGGAGCACAGAATGGAACGAAAACACCCAGTTTATGAAAAAGCGAGTAAATATTTCGTTTTCCAGAAAAGAAAGCCAACCCTTTGGTGCTGGTTGCCTGTCCTGGAGCTTTATTTGTGTTTGCTGGTGCAGCAGGAGCCCGTCCATCCCTGCTGGCCCTGCCTGGAGCCGCGTGTGAACGAACACACACGCACACAAAAATGCAGACAGCAAGAAGAAGTCATTCCACAGTCTAGCCTTGTTAAAGAATACAGCCACTTTCCAGCAGCAAACTTCCCCCCTCAGCCTCTCCTCTGCAGCCAGAGGAATTTCTTTCACCGCCTCAGAAGCCGCTTATTAAAGCCGGGCTGGTGCTGGTTCCCAGGTATTGGAACAGCAGCAAGGCTTAACTAATCTCTGCTTTTACTGCAGTAATTAAACCGTGCACTTGCCAGTAAAAAGGTAACACTTTAAATTAAGGCCCCCTTTTCTAAATGCTGTATTAATATTTATGAAATGATTACTGCATGCAAGCCGCATTCTTGCAGGACTTATTAGAACGTGGGTTATAAAACTCGATTGTAATAAACCCTTAATGGCTCTGCTCTGGTGAGCTGTGAGCTTTGCAACCCTACCAGGGGCGTCTTCTGAAATGGAGAGGAAAAGGCTCTTCCCTCCCCTGAACCCCCCAAAATTTCTGTGTCATCGTGGTTGTGTTGCTCCTTGTGCTCCACCATCGATGAGATGAGGTGGGGTTTCATTGTTGGGGTGTTTCTCCCGCTCTGCAGATGCTCTGGGAAGGTTTGGGATCTCCTCTGAAACCTCCTAAATTCCCTCTGCCATCCCACACACGCACCCCGGGCTCTCTGAGAGCTGACGTTGGTTCCCAAAACATCAATTAACTCACTGATGTTTTGGGCACCAAATCCCGCCCTCAGCACCCAGACCCAGCTGGGTGACAGACCTGATGTCCCTTCAGCCCTCTCTCCAGGGTGTTTTGGCATCAATTTGGAAACCCCCACACAATCTGGAGCTTCCCTGACTCTGGAGCCCTTGGCAGAGGGAGCAGCGTGAGGTCACTGCCCAAAAACTCCGATTCTCATCACCACAGCCACCAAGGAGATCCAGACGAGAGCGAAGAAGTTCTGTGAGCAACAGGAAGATGATTTTCTTCATCAAGGAACACCTCACAGTGCCAGGGCTCTCATTTTTTGGCTTTGGACACCCAACTCTTCCACTCTTTCACCCTGAGCTGTCATTTTCAACTCACAACGTTTTGGAATAAATAATCTTTGGCCATTCCATCCCAAACCATTTCACCAGATGAGTTGTACCCACGGTGAGCATTTGCAGCAAGACTTTGGGGTGTTTGTAGCTCCTTTTTCCTTTCTTTTCTACGGTTTGGGATGCAGTTTGGGCATGGTATTGCCACCTCCTGCCTTCCTTTTTACTCCTGGGAGGGCACACGTGAGGTCCCAGCCGTGCAAAACCTGAATGTCCATAAAATATTCTGCACCATGAATAGCTCAGTGTAAGGCAGGGGCACTTCTCCAGCAGGAAAATATTCCCATGCCGAAGCATTTGACAGTTTAAGCATCGGTGATTAACCTCTTCTAATTAAAGAAGAGGGGAGAGTGTGGGGAGGAGGAGGAGGGAGAAAAAAACTCAGCACAGGCTGCAGAGAGCAGAAAAACCGGGATAAACTCCGGGAGAAAAAAGCCATTTCCATGAAGCAGCGCCTGGGAACAAAAGGCAACCTCCACCCCAAGCAGGGAACATCCAGAAGGGCCCAAATGCCGAGAGGTTGTGCTCAAACTGACCCCGCCTGAAGCTGGGACTCGCTGCTCCCATCCCGTAGCAACGTTTGTTGTGGCCAACAACAGAACCCAAAAGTGACACCGTGAAAAAAAAAAAAACAAAAAACAAAACAAAACAAAACAAAAAAAAAAAAAGAACTATTATTATTATTTATCTGCAATTAGAACCAAACTCCTGAAACGTCTCCAGCTGGAGCCAAAATTTGGGAGGGAGTTGGGGGGGTGAAAAGAGGAGTTTATTATTTCAGTAGCTGCAGTGCAAATCCCCTCTGGGTGCTCTGCAAACCACCCCGTGCTCTTTGAACCCAGTCCCCTCATTGACATGGTAATGGGCTTTGTTGGATTCAAAGACGATTACATCAGAAATGTGTGGCCTCTTGTGGCTTTTGCGAGGCTTATAAAGCACACAAATTATATGAAAATATTGGGTTGAAAAATTAGTAAGCCATAGGAGTTTGTGTTGTTTTAGCCACGCTTTGCTGCAGGGAAGGAAAACTCTGGCTCCTCCAGACCTCTGCCCAGTCTTTCAGAGCTACTTTCTTTATTATTTTTCTTTTCTGGTGGGCTCACCTCGGATATACAGCCTGGGTTTTTAAAGGACTTTCATACCAGAGCCACCTTTTCACCCAGAAATGTGTGAAGAGCAGAGAGCAGATCTCCGAGCTGCTCCAGCTCAGTTTTAACCGGGGAGAAAGTTCTGCCCCGCAACTTTTGGTCACGTGAGCCACGCAGAGACATCCCTGTCCTTGTGGATGTGGAATGGGAAAACGTGGTTGGGAACGTTTTTTTTAAATTAAATTAAATTATCTTTAAGATCAGGTTCATAGGTTCACCTCAAGCACAACAGAGGAGATGGCAAAGGCACAGGTTCCTTCCGGCCCCTACAAATCGAAACTCAATCAAAACTCAATCACAGCTCACCCCCAGTAATAAAATATTTGAATATCCTATGGAAAAAGAGGTATTGGAAGTGCTGGAAATGCCTTTTTCACTCAGCAGCTCTCCTTCCATTCCTCCTCCAGTACGAGCTCCCCTTTCCAGGACTCTGCCCGATTGAGCAGTCACTGTTAATTGGCTAATTATCCAAAATTGGTGCAGCAGTGCTGATCAGGGTATTGACAGAGGTTGTCAGGGATTCATAACAAGCCACAGAACAAGTTCTGCTTCCCTTGTGAAGCAAATTCTGCACCCCACAGCAGCCAGTGAAGGAGGCCTGTGAGAAATGAGTTAAAAGTCCTTGCTCTTGTCTGCTTGGAGTTGTGGGGCAGTTCCAGCTCATGGATGTGCTGCTCCAGTGTGAAAACCCCAACTGCCCACCCAGAGCAGCTTTTTGGTGAGATGTGGAGCTTTTGGAGAATGTGTGAAGGGGGCAGAAGGCTGAAGAGAAAACGCCTCCCATTCTGCCTGAGAGCACAAAGGTCCCAGCCACAACGCACAGAAATAACAAATAATAATAAAATGAGAAAAAAGGACGGCTGTGGGATCACGGTGTGAGGATGCAGAGGATCCCAAAGAGCTTCCTCTGCTGCAGCCTCCCTGGGAGGAGCGTTGGCTTTGGGCTGGATGCTCTCCCAGGCCTGGCTGAGCTCCTGGAGCAGCTGAGGGGACCCTGCAGCTGGAGCAGGAGGCAGGGCAGGAGCTCCCTGAGAGCAGCTCCAGCCCAGCCATGAAACCCCATCCTGTGCCTGAGCTGATGCGCTCCTGGCAGGGACCTTTCCTCGAAGGTAACATCCCAAAGTGCCACGGAGGAGCTCGGGTCTCACCATCTTCCAGAGTGGCTGGAATCGCTGGGAATTCTGCACCTGAGGGACGCAGAGGAGCTCCAGGGAGTTCAGCCAGAGCTGCTGGCACAGGGGCTGCCCCACAGCAGCCACGTCCTCCCCAGGGAGCATTTTCCCTTCATCGCATCCCAGCGTGGGGCGGTCGGGAGGACACGGATTTGCTCTTCACGCCTTGCTGAGCAAAGCAGTGACCTGCAGGCAGAGCACCCTTTTTAGGATTTTCCCTCTGGTTTTGGTGGAGAAAGGGAGGCTGGAGAGCACAAGGCCACCACAGCGTCCTCCCAGGCTGTGCTTTTCCCAGCAGCAGACCCAGCCTTGGGAAGAAAGGCGACAAAAACCAAAGAGACAAAAGTTTTTTGGGGTTTTCAACATTTCCGAGTTCTCTGTGCCAGGCTGGGAACAGCCCAGGACAGCAGGATGGGAACTGCTGAGCTCCTTGCATGGAGCCACCTCAGCCTCTGTCTCCTCCAGGCACGAAAAATGCAGTGCCAGGAATCAGGGATTGGGAATTAGCAATTAGCTCTTCACACATGGTTTATTTACCAACATTTCGTGTTCCACCACTCCCACAGAGCCAGCAGGACCTTTCCTGTGCCTGCCTGGAAGGAGCAAGGGAACAGGAGTGGGATAATCTGGTCTGGCTGCCAGTTTGGGGGTCTGAGGACAGGAGCAGGCACAGGGGATGATTTTCCCCTCTGTGGCTGCCTGGCACTGCTGGGGGTGCCCACAAACTCAGCATTCATTGATCATTCCAGCAGCACTTTTGAGTCTGGTCACTCACAATATTATTATTATTATTATTTTCCTTATCATTATTATCCTTGTTATCATTGTTATCATTATTTTTATTATTATTATTATTATTAGCTCCTGTTTTTCCAGAGCCAATTATTGTAGGATCAGAGCACAGCATCTGCCCCCACGTGTGTGCAGATGCAAAAATAAGGAACTGGGAATCAAATAAAAGAAATCCATTGGATTTTTTTCTTGGTCCTGGTTTGGTTTTTTGGGAAATTTTTTTTTTTTT